>BOPN01000667.1:247061-249561 GCA_017312705.2 Penaeus japonicus | reverse complement strand
TGTAAAATTATATCCTACGCGTTCGCGCACAAAACCTACGGGAATGAAACTCACATTTCGATTACATCAACCAATAAGACCAAACCCGACGATTGATGAAATGTGTTCCTGATATCCCGAACTTACTCTAATGTTGTTGTTTTTTCGCCGTACAATTTACCATTTTCAATTATTCACAAAAGTAACTTCAAGAAATGTGCACTACGGATAATGATAATGACAATGATGAATAATAGTAATAATGATAATGATAGTAATGATCATAACTACGATAACTATAATAGTGGTGATAATGAGGATGATAATGATAAAGATAATGAGGCTAATAGTCATGATAATGATAATTATAATAGTAATTACAATAGAATATGATAGGGTGATAGCAGCATAATGATAATAATGATAATAATAAAGATGATTATATTAGGTAATTATAATTATAACAATGACGATTATGGTGATAATGATAATGAAAGATAAAGATGATATCAATGGTGATATTAATGATGATAACAATGACAATGATAATAACATCATACTGATAATGATAAGTATGATAATGAAAATTATAGTAATCGTGATAAAAGGATGATAGTAATGATAACAAAAATGATAATGATAATGATAATAAAAAAATAATAAGGGCAGCAGTAACAATGATGATGATAATATTCATGATAATGGTGATGATGATGATGATCCTACTAATAATGATAACAGTGATAATGATGATGATGCAGATAATGATAATGCTAACAATGATAATAATCATGCTAACGATAATAATGATAATGTTGATAATGATAATAATAGCACTTATGATAATGATAATAATAAGGATGATAATAATAACAGTTATGGTAATGATAGTAATAATGATGATGATAATGATGATAAAATCATAATAGGAAAATAATGTTGATAATGATAATGATAATGCAAAAAAAATATATATATATATATAATAATAATAATAATAATGATAATGATAATTATAATATGAATTTTGATGATGATAATAATGATAATAAAATCATAGTAATAAGAAAATTATTGAAATGGTAAGGATAATAGTAATAATGATAATGGTAATAGTAATGATAATGATGATAATAATAATCATCGTAATAATGATAATAATCATGATAACAATGATAATGATGATAACAATGATAGTAATAATAATGATAATGATGAAGATCAATAACACTAATTTTATTGTAATAGTTATGTTTTTGTGCTATCATTATCATTATTATCATAATCACTACAAGATAATAATAGTAGTAACAATAGTCATAACAACAATAATAATGATAATGATAAGAATAATGATTATAATAGTAAGGATAATCACGACAACAATGATACTGATAAGGATGATGATAATGATAATAAAGACATCAGTAATCACTATCTAGTCTTAAAAACGATACATACTGAATAAGGGTAACGGTTATCATCCTGCAATATTGCATGCACAATCTGATGGTCATTCATGTGTCTTATCAACTTTTATGAAGACTGCCGTGCGTGATTCAGTGTCATCCGCACAGTAATTGGGTAAAATGGTCATTAAAAAAATCCTGGTGTATTTATGAAATGCATAAAACCTTGAAATTGATTCCATAAACGACAGACAAGTAATCAAACGCATATGAAATGGAAAAAACGTATACAAAAACGTTAGGGACAGACAATTATCATTATCATTACCACTACTATTATCATTGTGATGCCATTATTATTATTGTACTTATCACTATAATAACAATCCTAAGACAAATTATAATAATAATAGCAATAATAATAACAATAACGATAATAATAATGATGATGATAATGATAATAACAATAATGATAATGATGATGATAGTAATAATAATAAGGATAATAATAATAATGATAATAATAATAATAATAATAATATCAATTATAATAGTAATAATAATGATGAAAACGATGTAAATGATGATAGCAATAATTGTAATTATCATTATCCTCATTATCATTATCATCATAATTATCATCATCATCATTATAATCACTATCATCATCATTATTGTTATTATCCTTATCATTACTATCATTACCACAATTATCATTATTATCATTATGATTACCACCATCATTATCATTGCCTTAAAGACAGAGAGTTCCATCAGAAAGCGGAAAGAAATATCCCCAAACAAACAAGAAAGAAACAGAGATAAAAGTTACGTGAAAAGCAAGACCGAGTTGTAAACAAAGCGGTGTCGTGTGTTAGAAAAGCCTACAGAGTTACTCCGTGATATACCTGTGCCTGTGCCTCGTACCTGCTCTGCATTCGTAAGTAATCTGTTGTGTTGCGACCTATGCTTGTGATAGGTTGTTTTAGTTCGTTTGATTGCTTGGAGAAGGTTTGTTTATTTTTGACTTAGTTGTGGTTGATGGTGTTTTCATAGCTATGTTGATGATGATTTTGGATTTTTGGTGGATTTTGATGTGTCATTGGGGGTAA
>BOPN01000667.1:234561-242061 GCA_017312705.2 Penaeus japonicus | reverse complement strand
GTACACTTGCCTTAACCTCCCCACCCGCCCGCCCGCCCTGCCAGACAGAACAGACACAGCCATAAAGCATAACACACAAACAGCCAAGAAATGTTTACAGCGTATCTTTAGCACAGGTTTACAAGCAGAAGACCGCAGATTTCCTTCACCAAACTAGTTCTTTTTTTTTTTTTTCCTCTGAAAGAATCTCGGTCTTTCCGTCTAAAGCTAGGAACGTTCGTATTGCTTCTGGTGTAATAGCGAGCGAACACACCAGATGGCGGGATTATTAGCAGCCTCTGGTTACGTGGTCATCAGCTGGACTCTTGCTGTTTCGCCTCTTTTATGTTCTCGGTTGTGAGATGTGTTCTTTTTTTTTGTTTTTCTTATCATTCTATTTTTCTTATTACTATCATTATCATTGTTATTGTCATTATTGTCATTATCATTATGATTAGTAATAGTAGTAGTAGTAGTAGCAGTATGTTATCATTATTATCATTATCATTAGTGGTAGTATTGTTACTATTATCATCTTCGTTATTATCTTTTTTTTTCAGTATGATTATTACCATAATTGCTGTTGTTATTACTATTATTAGTAGTAGTACTTTTGTCATTATTATTGTTACAATAATAATTCTTGTTGTTATTATCATTATTACTTTTATTACTTTTATTATTATTATTATCATCATCATCATCATCAATTTTTATTGTTACCATTAATACCACCACTTCTGCCTGTAATGTGACTACATTGCTATACCATTCATATCACCATCAGCAGCACCATCAATACTACATCCATCATTTTCACCATTATCATCATATTCCTTATAACATTTAGCATTGCTATTATATTTCTGGTCGCATCTCTCTCCATTAACCAACAACGAAAAACTTCTTGCATGTTCTTAGACTCATGTTAACAAGGGTTCTGCGTTCAGGCATTGAAAAGATGGGCCATTGTCAGATTTCTGGGAAAGGTCAGAGTTTTGAAGGAACCTTTTTTTGAGGACAAATGTGTCAGTTTCCTCTCTCTTTCTCTCTCTCTCTCTCTCTCTCTCTCTCTCTCTCTCTCTCTCTCTGTGTGTGTGTGTGTGTGTGTGTGTCTCTCTCTCTCTCTCTCTCTCTCTCTCTCTCTCTCTCTCTCTCTCTCTCTCTCTCTCTCTCTCTCTCTCTCTCTCTCTCTCTCTCTCTCTCTCTCGCTCGCTCGCTGTGTGTGTGTGTGTGTGTGTGTGTGTGTGTGTGTGTGTGCAAATGTAAGGGTGCGTCAACATTGGCGACATTTGGTCACCAGATTGAAAACACTGCCATAAAACATTTGGATACATATATATGACAATGTACGTAACAGTCCTTGTAAAAATACTGCCAATATTTTCGCAACAAGAGTCGACTTTGTGGTATGTGTGTGTCTACCCACATGTTTCCCCCAACCACGTTGACTCGACTGCGAACAAATTGCTACCAAGAAATTAATACCAGCATGTCTCCAACATTGTATCATCAGCAATTATTATTGCCTGCTATGTTGTATTTTGCGTTGCCGATGCGTTTTATGGCCAATGTGTGTGTGTATAAGCCCCGACTAGGAGTGGTGAACTCAAGATGCTTTTTACGCTATCTAAAACCATTTAATACCATCTTACAATCATATAACACCATCCGCCATCAGCGTACACCACTAACACCATCTAACACCACCTGGCACCATCTCAAACCACCTAACACCTGATAACATCTAGCATCATCTAACACCACCTGACACCATCTCACACCATCTAATACTATCTGATACTATCTAGCACCATCTGACATCGTCTACCATTACCTAAAACCATCTAACACCACCTGACACCACCTGATACCATCTATCAAAACCCGACACCATCTAACATCACCTGACACCATCCCACACCACCTAATACCATCTGATACTATATAGCACCGTCTGACATCATCTAACATCATCTGACACCATCTAACATCACCTGACACCCACCCCCTGACACATCATGACAACATCTAACACCACCTGAAACCCTCTAACACCACCTGACACCACCTGACACCATCTGACACCGGGAAGGCATCGTCAGTATCCTAATCCCCGATGGGACATTTCCGGCGCATCAATGAGTGACATCCAGGTAACAGTTGGCATTAATTAAACTACGCTTCACTGCACACCTTCGCCGCCTCCACACTATTATCCATGAATACCTTTGTGTGTGTGTGTTCGTTTGTTTCCTTTCCTTCCCCTTCCCTTCCATTGCCTTTCCTTCCCCTCTCTTCCCTCCCCTTCCCCTCCCTTCGCATTTCCTCTTCTACTCTCCCCTTCTTTTACACCTTCCTTTTCTCCCCATCATTTCCATCGCTTTCATGTTAGTTCATTCCTTTCCTTTCCTTTCCTTTTTTTCATTTCCTTTCCTCTCCTTTCCTTCCTTTTCTTTCGCTTCCCGTCCATCCCCTCTTCTACCCTTTTCGTCCCTTCCCTTCCCTTCCCTTCCCTTCTCTTTTATCCCCACCCCACATCCTTCTCTTCCGTCCCCTTGTTTATACTTTCCTCTCCTTTTCTTTCCTACCTTGCCCCCTTTTATCTTACCCTTGTCCTTCTTCACTCAACACTTTCTCACCTAAACCCAGTCCTACGACAGGAGAGCATAAGGCACGTCCCTCGGGTTGCCTAAGGTAATATTTACTCGGAGACACACGTGGTGGAAGGCCTTGAAAATCTTGCTGGTCAGACCCCGGGAAAAGTGTGTGAGAGTGGCAGGGGTAACTTAGCGATATGTGGGTGTGAGTTGAGACGTGCTGTTTCCACTCGCCTGTGTAAACTCTGTTGTCCTTTATAAGTCTGTTTGGATGGATGGATGGATAGATGGTTTGCTAGCTATTTGTCTAATCGTGTGTGTTCCTGGCTGGCTGACTCGCTTGCTAGTTCAGTGTCTCTTTATCTCAGTGTCTCTTTGTTTGATTTTCGAAGAATAAAGTTCCCGTGGTTATTGATAGCGTGAAACATATAACTTACCTCAAGCTATAATTGATTCCATGTCCCCTTTCACAATACGCTCACACTCGTAATAAATGTGTTTGCTAGGCGGCCTTTTCTGTATTCTGTGCGTCCTATGGTTTCCTTTTAACATATCTTTCGACTGTTCTTGTCTCGCAGGCTTCTTGTATTGCGTGCCTGTTCCCCATTATCTTCTGTCAATGTTTCTGTCTTTGCCTCGTGAGAATCATTCTGCCCCGTCCATGTCTGTATCGTTGCGTGCTCTCTTGTAACCTCCTCTTCTACCCTTCCGTTTACGTCTGGAGGGTTTTGCCTCTCCTGTCCCCTTCTTCTTACAGATCTCTTCTCCCTCTGCCACCCTCTTTGTTTCCTCCTTTGTTCGAAGGATCTCTTCTTCTTCTTCTTCTTCTTGCTCCTCCATCTTCCTCTACATATCTCACCATCTGTGACTCCAACCTATCCTTCGCATAGACAAAGGGAGGTGACCTTTTGATAAGCAAATGCAGACATTATGATTCAGCTCTGCATCAGCCAACCCTTCTATCCCTTCGCTTCCACACAACGCCCCCCTTCCATTCTTCGTCTGTCTTTCCCTCTGTTTGTTTTGTCTATCTGTCTACTCTCACTCCCCCCCTCACACACACACACACACACACACACACACACACACACACACACACACACACACACACACACACACACACACACACACACACACACAAATACACTCACGCACCCACTTTACTAATTACTACATTTGAATAGCTATATGTCATGGAATACAAATGAGTTGCAGACAGCAATTCCTCTGCATGAATTCGCAGACAGTCATATTTCCGCTGGTTAAGAAAAGACAGAAATTTAACATCAAAGTACCATACTATCTGATACTGACATATATTCATAATATTCTTTGTCTCTTGAGTTGGTATTCGTAGATTTTCATAACTCCGATCAACAACTGACCACTTACATCACTATATTGCGATACAGTAACGCGATCTTCGAGCGGAAACATTATCCTGTCTGCACTAAAAATCCTGAACCGCGTATGAGTCTGTGACTCAGCGAAGATAATAAATCCTCGGTTAAGACGGCGGACAGGTTCTTGCACCCGATGAAGGAGATCTTCAGAGGTGTCCTTGCATGTCCTACAAAGGCAACAAGGCCGTGTTTCGCACGTTTTCCGTAGGCATGGTCACCCTTAGCAGCAGAGACGTTAAACTCTCAACGCGAGCGGATTTAAGTGGCCGGTTCAACTTCCGATGGGGTTCTTATGGGCGATTTGGCATTGTCTTTTACCCGGGAGTATCGACTTACCGTGAGTTCCATCACCTGGTGCTGTCTTCCCCCGACACGTCTTCAAGGTCTCGCTCTCCTTCTCAGTCCCTTCAACATCTGACCGACCGTCCAAGTAAACGCCCCTTCTCGGGGACCGATTTCACTCGTACGATGAGAGAACGAACTCGCTGAAAAAAGAATCCGGGCGATGTTGTTTTAAGAGAGACGTTACGTAATCGACAAGGAGGTAAAAGTTCTGGGGCTGAAGGATGAAACGAAATGGTCTTGTTCGCTTGATAGAGGGAAGGGAAAGAAACTATTATATAACGTTGTCCTTTGATAAACAAACAGTGGTGTGCGTGCGTGTGCATGTGGTAATTTACCTGTGTGCTTGTTCGATTTCGGGATTGAGTGTGTCTGTCTTTGTGTGCACTGTTGAATATCTGTACATTTATTAATTGCGTGAATGAGTGTGCATGTCTGTGTGTACGTATCATGTGTGAGTGTGTGAGTGTGTGAGTGTGTATGCAGGCGTGTGTTACGGATAATGAATAAGAACATGGGTACGAACTGGAGGACGAGGTGATTGCTATGAAGACTGGAGTCTAGAAAAAAATCAGAAGAAGCTCATGAAAGTTTAAGTTACTAAAACATGAGAAGAAGGTAAAAGTTTCATAGACAAATATTAACTCTTTTAACTCGTTAGGATAAAAAAAAGACAACGAAGCATGATAACTGATGAAATAACAAGAGGCAACGAAACATGAACGATGCTTGCAAATGATAGTAACGATGATGATAATAACAATGATAATGATGACAATAATAGTGATAGTAATAATGATGATAATAATGATAATAACGATATCAATAATAATGATGATGATAACAAAAAGGATAATGAAAATAACAATGATAATAATGATGACAGCAATAATAGTAATGATGACAATTATTATCAACCTTATCACATTTATCATTGTTTTATTATCCTCATAACTATTGCTTTTTTATCATTTGCATTGTTGCTGTTATCATTATCATTATTATTTTCATTATCATTATCATCATCCTCATTATCAATATTTTCATCAGTTGATGATGATGATAATAACAATGATAATGATGATAGTAATCAATGATAATAATGGTAGCAATCAAAGATGATGATGATAATAATGATGATAATAGTCATGATTATGCTAGTAATGTTGATGATAAAGTTAATGATAATAAATTATGATATTGGTAATGATAGCATATGATTATGATAACAGCAGCAGTAGTAATAGTAGTAGTAATGGTAATAATAATTATGATAATGATAATGATCATGATCATGACGGTAATGATAAATACAACAATGGTAGTTACAATAGTAAATAGTAATGATGATAATGACAATAACAGTAGTGATTAATAATGATGATAATGATAATAACACTGATATCAATTCAAGATGATGATGATAATAATGATAATATGATAATGATGAAAATTTTACCTAAAGAAATAACAATATGGATAATAATAGTCACTTAAAATACTACTACTACTACTACTACTACTGCTAATAACAATAGCAGAAAAATCGAAGACCAAACAACAGCATTGCAGTATGACGTATGGGGGGGAGGGGGTAATAGGGGATGTCAAAGCATTAAAGGGAGGAAGAGGAAGGGGGTCGAGGGAGGTAGGGGCAGGGGGAAGGGGGATGCTAAACTAGTAAAGAGAGAAAGAAAGGGAGTGAGCGTAGAGGGGGGAGGAGGGAGGAGGGAGGAGGGGGAAGGGGAAAGGGGGGGAGGGGGTAGAGGGGAAGAGGGCGTTCTTGTAAAGGAAGTGAACGGTCCATATAAACCCGTTTCGTAGGTTAACCCTAATTGCAGGTGTCTTTATGAAAACGTGTTTGTCCTTTTAAGACCACCATGCAAAAAAAAAATTGAGATAGAAAGTTATGAATGTGAATTATATGATAGAATAATCTTCATATATATATATATAAGTTTACTGGGATATATTCAGGTCACTCTTATAATGTTGATATACTTAACACGTCCGGTATAATGAGTCTAGGGTGGGTCATTTCGCTCGATTTGGGTGAGAGTGAAAGGTATAAAGGTCCAGTAGTAACGCAATTATATTTTACTGCAGAAGGGAAAAAACTGCTTGGTCTACATTCTACATCAAGTAATTTATGCTTTTCTTGTTCTCCTTATCTGATTTGCTGATGTTTTTTTGCATGTTTTTTTTGTTGTTGTTGGGTAGATTTGTAAAGGACGTTTTCTGTGGACGAGATCATCCAATTCCCGCGTGTTAAGTATTTCTCTGATTCTCATTGTTTGAACTGAAAGGAAACCTCGCCCCAGTTTACTCAAGGTGTGAGGAGCGTCGCACCAAAGACATGAATGAAAGCTAAGTGTTTTTAATGTGTACATTTCCCCGCGGCGTGTCACATTGCGCCTACTTGCGGTGCTGTCTGCTTTGTTGCGTTACTAGACGCCTAACTCTCACAAACCTCCAAATAGACTCCTTACCGCACAGGAATTACCTTTACACACATACCGAGACCAAATCTGGTGCCATCCCACCATGATATTTCCTTGTGTCCCAGCAGAGTAGAATTTACCCGAGTTCTTTGCGTATTGGGATTCCCCAGGATGGTGAGAGTTAGGCTGGTGGTCGCTGGAACAAGGCATGGACGAGCGTAGGTTTCCAGTCTGAGACGGCGGAGCTTGGCGCGCGTTCGGGGGTTTCTGGAAGGCAGTGAGGAGTTTTGTGTGGAAATGACGCTTCAGACAAAGAATTTCTCGTAAAGGAAAAGGTGTCATTGAATTACATCGGTGTTGTCACGTGCGGACGATAGCTGTGAACAAAGATATGATATACGAACGAAAATGTGTGTATATACTATGATCATTCAATTTATTTCTTTATGAATGAGTGGTTTAGAAACGCCGGTTAAAGCACGAACACAAACAGAGAGTTGCCTCAGTAAATAGAAGACAAAGAAAGGAAAAATGTATAAGGTTTGCACGCCACCACGTGTGATATTACTCACAGGAAAGAGATCAATAGATAGCGGTGGAGAGGAGTAAGGGGGGGGGGGGGTAGGATAGGGGCAGAAGCATCCCCTCCCCCCCTCTCCCCTACCCCCATAGCACAGTCTCTTTAACCTCAGTGCAGAAAGACAGCATTACGAGACCATGCTTCGTGGACGGAGG
>BOPN01000667.1:202061-207061 GCA_017312705.2 Penaeus japonicus | reverse complement strand
CAGGATTGGTCGTTCTCCACACGCCGGGTTTCATAGGATTCGGAGGACACTGCGCTGTAAAAATCCAGTAATGGTTAATGCTGTGACCCCCTTTGGATGCAGTGGGAAGAGTTCATTTCGGGGATTTAGGTTAGAAAATGTGATTGTTGTGTGCGGAGTTTGTGTGGGAGCGTGAGGGATGGCTATTTTTAGAATTCTTTATTGAACTCTCTCTCTCTCTCTCTCTCTCTCTCTCTCTCTCTCTCTCTCTCTCTCTCTCTCTCTCTATATATATATATATATATATATATATATATGTGTGTGTGTGTGTGTGTGTGTGTGTGTGTGTGTGTGTGTGTGTGTGTGTGTGTGTGTGTGTGTGTGTGTGTGTGTGTATGTTTTGTATTAACTTTTCTACATGTCTTGTCTATGTCTTTCTATCTTTGAATGTCAGCGTCTGCGACATGTGCCTCGGTAATAGTACTATCAAAACCCGTGAAATTATTTCCTGAAGAAGTACATGTCTGGGTTGTACCGCATTTTGGCTTTGAAGATTTCTAAGAATCATGGCACTGCCTCTCATTATCTGTCTACATCGTGGTCTATTTTCTCTTTTCCGCATCGTCTGGACCTTGCCTCCCCCCCTTTCCCCTTCTCTCCCCCTCCCCTTCCTCTCACACCCACTCCTGCCTCTCACCCCCTCCCCATCCTCTCACCCCCTCCCCTTCCTCTAACCCCCATCCGCCCTGCCTCTCACCCCCCTTCCCCCCCAGGCACTCGGCCCCTCGAGGCATCTTAGAAATTCCACTCGAGCGTTCATAACCGCCCTTGACTGCAGCTGATCATCATCGACTTCTATCATTGAATTCCTCCTCCTTTTGCCTCCTCCTCTTCCTCTTCCCTTTCTCTTTCCTCTTCTATCCCTCCTCCCCCTCTTGTCTTCTCTCTTTTTTTTTCTTACTCTCATACATTTTCTCCAATTACTTTTCCTCCTTTTTTTTATCTTGTTCCAAATCTTCATCCTCCTCGTTCCCCCCCTCCTCCTCCTCTTCTTTTTGTTCTGATTCTTCTTCTTCTTCTTTCTCCTCCTCCTCTTCTTTTTGTTCTGATTCTTCTTCTTCTTCTTTCTTCTCCTCCTCCTCTTTTTGTTCCGATTCTTCTTCTTCCTCTTTCTCCTCCTCCTCTTGTTGTTCCGATTCTTCTTCTTCTCCTTTCTCCTCCTCCTCTTGTTGTTCCGATTCTTCTTCTTCTCCTTTCTCCTCCTCCTCTTCTTTTTGTTCCGATTCTTCTTCTTCCTCTTTCTCCTCCTCCTCTTGTTGTTCCGATTCTTCTTCTTCTCCTTTCTCCTCCTCCTCTTCTTTTTGTTCCGATTCTTCTTCTTCCTCTTTCTCCTCCTCCTCTTGTTGTTCCGATTCTTCTTCTTCTCCTTTCTCCTCCTCCTCTTCTTTTTGTTCCGATTCTTCTTCTTCCTCTTGCTCCTCCTCCTCTTTTTTGTTCCGATTCTTCTTCTTCCTCTTGCTCCTCCTCCTCCTCTTTTAGTTCCGATTCTTCTTCTTCCTCTTGCTCCTCCTCCTCCTCTTTTTGTTCCGATTCTTCTTCTTCCTCTTGCTCCTCCTCCTCCTCTTTATGTTCCGATTCTTCTTCTTCCTCTTGCTCCTCCTCCTCTTTTAGTGATCATAGCAGAGTAGCAGTGCTATAGAGGGTTATAAAATGTATATTGATTTATGTTCAGAGAAGGAGAGGCTGATTCCGGATGTATGACCATGAGTAAGATTGAGTAAGATATGTGGTGAGTGGAGTCACCATAACATCGAGACAAAGCCTTGGGGATTAATTTCTTTTCCCCCTTGCCTTCTGCCTCCCCATTTAGTGTATTGTAACGCCAGGTACACCATAGGTGGTCGTTCTTCTTAGGATTTTGTGATAGTGTCCAAAGAAAAGAATAGTGTGAGAAATGTAATAAGAGAAGGTTGAATGAATTGTGAAGGAACTTGAAGATATATTGTAGATAAATAAACAAATAGATATTGTTAATTTATATAAGTTATGATTTTGTAAAGGTAATACTAACCCACACTGTAATCGTGTTTTTACAACTAACATATGGTAAGTTGTAAAAACACAGGATTCATCGTGTTAAGTGAAAACATGTAGAAGTTAATCTTATACTAATCCGTTAATTGATTATAAAGTATTATAAAGAACCATAGGGTCATACACACACACACACACACACATATATATGTGTGTATATATATATATGTGTGTGTGTGTGTGTGTCTTTTTGTTCTGATTCTTCTTCTTCCTCTTGCTCCTCCTCCTCCTCTTTTTGTTCCGATTCTTCTTCTTCCTCTTGCTCCTCCTCCTCCTCTTTTTGTTCCGATTCTTCTTCTTCCTCTTTCTCCTCCTCCTCCTCTTTATGTTCCGATTCTTCTTCTTCCTCTTTCTCCTCCTCCTCCTCTTCTTTTTGTTCCGATTCTTCTTTTTCCTTCTATCATCCTCCTCCTTCTTTTCTTTCCTTTGTTCCGATTCTTATCCCTCCTCTTTCTCCTCCTCCTCTCCTCCTTTCCTTTGTTCCTCTTCTTCCTCTTTCCCTTTCTCCTCTTCCTCGTCTCCTTTTTATATTTGTCCCTCTTCTCCCTCTTTCCTCCCCTCCTCCTTCTCCTCCTCTTCTTATATTTGTCCCTCTTCTTGCTCTTTTCATTCTTCCTCTTTCTCCTCCTCCTCTTATCTTTGTCCCTCTTCTTCCTCCTTTCCTTCCTCCTCTTTCTCCTCCTCTTCTTATCTTTGTCCCTCTTCTTTCTCTTTTCCTTCTCCCTCCTTCTCCTCCTCTTCTTATCTTTGTCCCTCTTCTTCCTCTTTTCCTTCTTCCTCCTTCTCCTCCTCTTCTTATCTTTGTCCCTCTTCTTCCTCTTTTCCTTCTTCCTCCTTCTCCTCCTCTTCTTATCTTTGTCCCTCTTCTTCCCCTTTTCCTTCTTCTTCCTTCTCCTTCACTTCTTATCTTTGTCCCTCTTCTTTCTCTTTTCCTTCTTCCTCCTTCTCCTCCTCTTCTTATCTTTGTCCCTCTTCTTCCTCTTTTCCTTCTTCCTCTTTCTCCTCCTCTTCTTATCTTTGTCCCTCTTCTTCCTCTTTTCCTTCTTCCTCCTTCTCCTCCTCTTCTTATCTTTGTCCCTCTTCTTCCTCTTTTCCTTCTTCCTCCTTCTCCTCCTCTTCTTATCTTTGTCCCTCTTCTTCCTCTTTTCCTTCTTCCTCTTTCTCCTCCTCTTCTTATCTTTGTCCCTCTTCTTCCTCTTTTCCTTCTTCCTCATTCTCCTCCTCTTCTTATCTTTGTCCCTCTTCTTCCTCCTTTCCTTCCTCCTCCTTCTCCTCCTCTTCTTATCTTTGTCCCTCTTCTTCCTCTTTTCCTTCTTCCTCATTCTCCTCCTCTTCTTCATCCTCCTCCTCGTCCCTCTCCCCCCTTTGGTCCTGTGGCGTTGTGACCGCTTCCGGCGTCAACATTTTTTGCCCTTTGATGATTTGTTATGAACTTAACCACGTGTTATTTCCCTTGTAACTCCCTCTTTTCTTTATTTTTTGTGTGTCCGCTTTTCTTTTCTTTTTTCTTTTTTTCTTTTTTGTACGCTTTTCATTCTGGTCGATTTGTTATTCCAGTTATCCCTTTTCATTTATTCCAGTTTTTCTCTTATCTTAATTCCAGTTCTTTGTTAGTTCTCTGTTCCAGTCTGACCTTCTTCCACCTTTTAATTGTCGATTTTTTTTTTTTTTTTTTTTTTCTCATTCTAATTCTTCTTTTTTCTCTTCTTTTTATACATTCCCCCTCTCGTTGACCCTTATTCATATCTCTCCCCCCCCCACCCTATCTCTTTCTCTCTTTCTCTCTCTCTCTCTCTCTCTCTCTCTCTCTCTCTCTCTCTCTCTCTCTCTCTCTCTCTCTCTCTCTCTCTCTCTCTCTCTCTCTCTCTCTCCCTCTCTCTTCTTTCTCTGTCACTCCCTAGGTGGGGGAGGGAAGGGTTAGGGGGTGGGGTCAAGGGCCAGCCACAAGACCGGAACGTGTCCTATCACTCCTTGTTATCCTAACTCCTCCTTCTCCTCTCTCTCCTTCAAATCCCTCTCCTCCTACCTCTTCTCCTCCTACTCCCTTCCCCCTTCCTTCGACCACTTCTCCTCCCACTTCCTTCCCTCCTCTCCTCTCCCCCTCTCCTCCTACCTCCACCCCCCTTCCTCCAGCCCCCTCTCCTCTTACTTACTTCTCTCCTCCCCCCTCACCCTCCCCTCCTACTTCCTTCCCTTCTCCCCCTTCCCCTTCCCCCTCCTACCTCCTCCTCCCCCTCCTTCTTCTCCCTCCCTTCCCTCTATCCCGTCTTCTCCTACCCCCCCCAAAAAAAAAAATACCGCCCCAATAGTTCTTCTTGGTGACTCACACAAAGGAGAGGGAGGGGAGGGGGAAGGAGAGAGAGTTAAGGGGGGAGAGGGGACGAGGAGAGAGGGGAAGGGGGGAGGGGAGAAGTAGGTTAAAGGGGAAGGAGTTGAGGTAAATTCCAAAGAAGGATGAAGGAGAGATCGAAAGAGAGAGAGAGAGAGAGAGAGAGAGAGAGAGAGAGAGAGAGAGAGAGAGAGAGAGAGAGAGAGAGAGAGAGAGAGAGAGAGAGATAAAGACACAGAAAGAGAGAGGGAGACAGACAGGCAGACAGTGACAGAGATAGAAACAGAGACAGATAGAGAGAGAGAGAGAAAGACGTAAATAGAGAGAGAGGCAGAGAAACGAGGAAAACCGCAAGTGATAAGAAAAAAAAAAATGAAACAAAACCGTGACGTGTCATGATCCCACACGGTGATAGAACACTGTCGATAGTTGATTTATGAGATTGATACAAAGATACAAACAAGAAAACTGATAGAGGCAAAAATAATAATGATAATAATAATAATAATAGCCACTGTTATAGGATTTTTTTTATATATACTGCTTCTCTCTCATGCATTTTATAAAATAGGCTATTGTCCGTAACGAAAAATATGTA
>BOPN01000667.1:187061-194561 GCA_017312705.2 Penaeus japonicus | reverse complement strand
CTGAATATATACATATCATTGTTTGAATATTTATTATTACATTTAGCTACCAATCTGTCCAGCATTTGATTTACTTGCCTCTCTATCCATCAGCCCATTCATCTTAACAATCTACCTATCTACCTAATTCACAACGTATCTATCTATCCATCTTATCTACCCACCTACATGATTACCTATCTATCCAACATATCCATCTCGTGCTTCTCTCCCCCTTCCTCATACACGACTCATAACCCAACATAATTCGGGGCTAAATTATGGTAATACAAACAACATAACACCTCCAAGCCATCCTCTACAGCAGTGGTACTCAGGATGCGGTACGCGAACTGGTGCCGGAACGCGCACGCTATAAGCAGTCGGTCCGTGACGAGTTTTTAAGAAAGAAAGAAATAAATTATAATATAATGGCATTCTTAGCATATAAGATTTCTTGATATATCAACTTTAGATATATGAATTGTTATGATATAGATAAATAGTCACCCCCAAATAAGAATACCCAGATCGTAAACAAATGATATCAAGACATAGTAACTCTATGGCCAGCCCGCCGTATCAAATAGCTTGAAGAATAACACTACCTTTACACCAACGTCATTTTCCCTCCCACGTCGTAAACCATCCCTCACCCACAATATCTAGAGTTCCGTGACGAAGTGACCACCATCTCGCTCACCATATCCGTCACCATCACGGGGGAAAGAATGTCTCGAGAGATTCGTGATGCGGGCGTGACACAGCGACGGATATCTTGATCGTGTCTTTCTGGGTCAGACTCCAAGACGCTCCAAAACGCTCCGTGCTGACCGGGGCCTGACACTGCCGTCGCTTGGCCTAGAGCTGGTTACTGTGTCTGTGGGGGTGGGGTAGGGGGTGGGGGGGTGGAATGGGGGGGGGAAGGATTGTAGGGTTCGTCTGGCGAGGTTCTGGGGGTGTGTTTGATGATCGGGTACCTGTTGGTAGGTTTAGGTGAGTCTCGTTCTCAGGTTCTCAGGTTCTGTTTACTTCTGTCTACTTTTGTCTAGTCTCTCTCTCTATTTATCTATCTGTTTATTTATTTGTCTGTCTATCTCTTCCCCCTCTCTCTCTTTCTTTTTCCTTTTATCTACCTGTCTATTTACGTATCTATTTCCTCTCTCTCTCTCTCTCTCTCTCTCTCTCTCTCTCTCTCTCTCTCTCTCTCTCTCTCTCTCTCTCTCTCTCTCTCTCTCTCTCTCTCTCTCTCTCCGTCTCTCTCTCTCTCTCTCTCTCTCTCTCTCTCTCTCTCTCTCTCTCTCTCTCTCTCTCTCTCTCTCTCTCTCTCTCTCTCTCTCTCTCTCTCTCTCTCTCTCTCTCTCTCTCTCTCTCTCCCTCTCTCCCTCTCTCCCTCTCTCCCTCTCCCTTTCTCCCTCTCTCTTATCTACCCCTTTTCCAGTCACTTATCTATCGGCCTGTTTTTTTTTTTTTTTCCTCTCGCGCTCATACTTAATTAAAATCACAAAGGGTAATATCATATGGAGATACGAGTCGGCGCCCTGGAAATGAACATGGCATCGCAATAATATCACTTTCCAGTGCCAAGAGTACACCTGACTCTCGCTACAGGCACTCGTATACTCATAAACCGTTGCTATCCTCGGCCATACGTCGAGTGCGCCCCCTGACATTTGTTCAGAGTACATTTGTAATATTAAGCTTTCGCTGACCTGTTGAAATGCTAAATGATTTATCCTCGAGTGAGTATGAGTATAGATTTACACTTTTTTTTTCAATTCAGTTCGAAGTTAATATCGTTACAGTCGTAGGCTACAGGATATTAAATCGTTGTATATGACATGACAGTCACGTCTAACAGCATAACAGACACTTCAGACAAGATTAGTTTACCATTAATTTCAAATTATAGCGCTCATGATACAAGCAATAAGTTTACGAAATAAAAGCAGCAAGTGCTTGCATAGACACTGAACCACAACGTTTATGGTTTAAAGAGAACACGGAGGCAGTAATAAGACTTGTTGATATACACTTGGTGTTGCAAGTGCGCTGCGTAAGGTGCAAGGAAGATTATGTGTTGTGCTATCATTTTCTTTTTCTTTTTTCTTTCTTCTCTTGGGCAATCTGTCATTATTATTATTATTTTATTATCATCATTATTCTCATTGATGTCTTTTTTGTTGCTGTTATTTTTGTTATCCTTTTCATTATATTTATTGATACTATTATTGTTACTATCATTACTATTATTGTTATTATTATTATCATCATTATCATTATTATTATCTTTATTAACATTATTATAATCGTTATTAGTAGTATCATTATTGTTATCAACATTATTGTTATTATCTTTATCATCAATATGATTGTTATTATCATTATTCTTGTTTCAATTATTATTATTATCATTCATATCATCATCATTACCAATATAATTTTGCTATTCTCTGCGTTACCTTATGCTAAACGGATAAGAATCGATGAACAGGTCAACAAACACAGACTGTAATGAAGTGACGTTTCCCGACTGCAGTGCATATGTGTCAGTCACTGTGACTAGAAGCACAGAGGTGTTGAAGTGAAGCATAACGCTTTTGGCTGCTGGTGTGACTGAACCTTTGGCTGATGACTGCTGTTATTCATGCTTTCTGTTGCAAGCATGAATGCGTTACAGATGCATATATATGTGTTTATGAGTGTGTGTCACTGCGTGCGTGAGAATTTTATATCATTTGGTGTCGTTGTTTGTGTGTCTTCGTGGACGTCGTCTTTCTTTGTTTATGATTTCCTTGTTAGTCTTTTGTTTGTGGTGATTATGGGTTTCGTTCGTGTGCATCGTCTTTGTTTGTGTGTGTTGTAATTGTTAGTATTTTGTTTGTAATGATGATGCATTTAGTTGAGTTGCTGACCGCATTCTGCTATGGCCGTTTTTACTGCAACTTGAACATCAACACCATCGACGCGACTTGCAACCGTCCCTCATGCACCTGTCCTTAGGATCGCATGGAAGGTCCGTATCAAATTACCTCTAGAGAAGATGACAACCGAAGAAGTTGTCTTTGTCCTTTCCGAGGGTGCCAGAGGCCTTTCTTGAGCCAATCAAAGCGAAGACGTTCAGAATGAGACATTTAAATCTCTGTAACATTCTTCATGTAACCGACTGTTGGTCTAGACCTTTAAATTCACTGGTCGGAGTGACGTCATCGCTAGCCCAGGATGCGGGTACCGATTGTGGATTACCTTAATGATTATTAAGGTAATACCGGCAAGGGTAATGATGATTCTTCATTTACCTTCGGGAGATTAGACCCCATAAATCAGCAGTTCGGTGTCCTACACGCTGTCGATGGTAGTCGGGCAATGGTCGAGGATAAGTGTAATGGTTATTGCCGTGAGGACAAAGCTCTCGCGCACCTTGGAGATCCTCGCTGTTTGTCTCGGGACAGTGTTGCCAGATGCTCCATCTTGGAGGGGAAAGAAGGGGGATCGGGGAGCACAGCCTCCCTTCCTATCACCATCGCGTCCGGCGTGCTATTGGGCGATGTTATGCGTATGACACAAAGAACACTGTCATTGCTCCCGGTCAATTACACAGGAATTCCAAACTAGTAGCATAAAGTTGGCAACTTCCGTCCGGATAGCGAAAAGCTACCATTTCTTATCACGAACTCATACCTTTGCGACGAGGAAAGGCAAAATATCGAGAGTCATTCGCAGTCACCATAAAAGTCGCAAAGATTCTGCCACATGCACCATCACCATCATAGCTGGCGTCTCTGTAATGACGATACGGGTGTGTGAAAAGAGAGACGAAGTTCCCGCGAGAGCGTCTGGTGAGAAGTGGCATCTGTCGGACAGGTAACGCCGTGCTAAGGTGAGGAACGGCAGAAAGCAGGGTAGTGTGCTGAGACTTACACTGTTCCCTTACACCTGGTGCGACCCACGCGTCCAAACGCCAGTCGTCTTGCACTAAACCTCCACAGGTAGGTTCTCAAACTCGGAGACATGTGTGGGGAGCAAATCCTCTTACAGTGCGTGTGCGTGTGAGTGTGTTTCGCAACCGTGTGAGTGTTTTTTTGTGTTTTTTTTTTTAGGAAAAGAAATGTTCTCTCGATTTTCGTAAGGGTCCCGCGCGTCGTCTACCTTCTGCCCCGTCACCAGAGGGCGCGGTAGGAAGCGTAAGGCTATATTTGCGTAAGAGCCATTGTCTCCTTCATCTCCTCCAGGAATGCCTCTTGTAGAAAACGTCGGCAGGAGATTTCAATGCTACCTCGAGTGGCGAAAGAAAAGCCAAAGTGTGCACAAGACGAATTCATGCGCGGGAAGGCGGATATCTCTCCAACCGAATGTGACACCCGTGTGGCTTTTTACTATCCGCATTACAACGGATCTGTTCTCGCCATTCAGGATCAGAAGGTGCGGACGGTGGGCGTGGGTGCGTGGCCAACCCGGACAACGCAACCTGCTACACACCGGATGGGAGGCGCCGATACTTCGCCAAGGCTGCAGATCGCGTGCGCTTGTCCGTTGAAGCTAAAGTCTGTGGCCGCGATTATTGCGCCGTAAACTGTGTCTGTGTCGTTTTGTGTGCCCGAATTTTGTGCTTGCGCCCGTGGAAGTCCGTCCTTCGTTTCGCCGCGTTTGTGCTTCCTTGGGCGAGAGGAGGGGGGGGGCGATAGGAAAAATGTGGAGGGTGATCCCCGCTTCCGACAGCTGCTGGGAGTTAGGTGGTGTTGGGTGATGTTGCGGCTGTTTGCTGGTGGTTATCCCTCAAGCCGTGAAAGGAAAGTGAATTGGTAATCTTTGCTGCCTCTCTCTCTCTCTCTCTCTCTCTCTCTCTCTCTCTGAAATTTTATTCACGTTCCACCGACTATTGTGGGCGATGACTGAGCTTGACCTTGTAACAGGATCGCTTGCTGAGTCTTCCCCGATGCCCCAAGTCGACCTCTGACCTCAGTGTTGGTTCGTTCAACACTCGGGGAGGAGCAGGAAGCGCCAGGGTGCACGCGCTACGTCGCTCGAATTCTGGCGCAGTTTTTTGTAGCGTGTTTATGCCTTTTTTTGTCATGTTAAGTGTCCTTCGACCGGGTGTTGTGTTTGGGATTATGGAGGTGGGGGGGTGGGGATGGGGGGTATGGTAGGGTTGGCTTTATTCCCCTAACCTCTCTTAGCACACATGTACAGGTGCGGGTGAATACACACACACACACACACACACACACACACACACACACACACACGTACACACACACGATTGGAATGTCAGAAGGTGGGGTGTGAGGAGCACTGGCGTTGGTCGTGCCTTTCGTTCGCTGTTGTTGTGTTATTTGTTTACTTCCTGCTATTTCGCCACTCGCACTCAGTCTGACAGGTGGTGTTTGTGAGAGAGTGTGTTCTCCTAAGGGTGTGTTTTGCTCGCTGGCGATGGAACGGGAGGAGGAGGAGGCGAAAGGGAGGAGGAGAGGAGGAAGGAGCGAAGAAAGAGGTGGAGAAACAAAAGAAGGACGACGAGGAGGTGTGTCGGGAGTGAGGGAGTGAGAGGGGGGGGGGGCAAGGAATGCACTTAGACCCAACGACCTTCTTTAGGCCTCCCCCCACCAACCTACCCCCCCCCCCTTCCATCTTCCTCCTACCTCCTACTTACTGTCCTCTGCTGTCAGGACCTTGGAGACACGCCCTTCGATTCCGTGTGTGTATGTGTGTGTGTGTGTGTGTGTGTGTGTGTGTGTGTGTGTGTGTGTGTGTGTGTGTGTGTGTGTGTGTGTGTGTGTGTGTGTGTGTGTGTGTGTGTGTGTGTGTGTAAATGTGTAAGTGTGTGTGGATGCGTGTGCGTGAGCATGCGCGCGAACAGGTATATTTATACGTATGATTGTGCATGCACGTGCTTGTCTCTGCTGAGGGGGAGGAGATGGAGTTAGCGCAGTTGAGGATAATTATGAACGCTATTGAGCTGCTTTGAGACAAGCATGAGAGGAATATCATAGAACAGTATTCACATGTTATGTTGTGATGACACGTAGAATGGTGTATAGTGTATCAGTCATGATGAAATACCAAAGTAATAAAAAGGCAACAGATTCGTAGAGGAAAAGTGAGTAAATATTCTAGTTTGGTCAAGTCATGGTTTCATATTTTTTCCCTGGACTTTATATTGCTGTTACGATTTAGATAACTTCTTTAGCCTCTCTCTCTCTCTCTCTCTCTCTCTCCCTCCCTCCCTCCCTCCCTCCCTCCCTCCCTCCCTCCCTCCCTCCCCCCCTCCCTCCCTCCCTCCCTCCCTCCCTCCCTCCCTCCCTCCCTCCTTCCCTCCCTCCTTCTCTCTCTCTCTCTCTCTCTCTCTCTCTCTCTCTCTCTCTCTCTCTCTCTCTCTCTCTCTCTCTCTCTCTCTCTCTCTCTCTCTCTCTCTCCCCCTCCCCCTCCCCCTCCCTCCCTCCCTCCCTCCCTCCCTCCCTCCTTCTCTCCCTCTCCCTCTCCCTCTCCATCTCCCTCTCTATCTATCTATCTATCTATCTATCTATCATCCATCTCTATCTATCTATCTATCTATCTGCAAAGAAAAGAAGATGATCCTGGTTTCATGAAGTGCGTCTGTCTGTCTGTTTGTTTGTCTGTGTATGCTATAAATAACCTATTTTCTCACCTTCCATTTTGTTATGCTCTGACTAACACAACTGCGAAGCTCTGCGCATGCAACTACTGTTACAGTACTTTGTGCAACCGTGTCGCGATCCGAGCAACTTTTTATGGATGTGCTCCGTATATATCAGGTCCGTAAAAGGTGTTCTTACTCCGAGGTCTGAGAACGAGACGATGCAAGGGAAGCTAAAGGCAAAGGCGATCTGAGCAATTGCATGCGAAGGAGAAATGGGGAAGGAAAAGGGGGACACTGCAAAGAAAAAGCGGTAAAGTTGCAAGCAAAGCGAAGGAAAAATTTGAGAAGAAAAGGAAGATCGAGAATAAAGTGAGGTGAAAAAGGTGCATCAATTAATATGATCAGCAAAAGTGTCACGGAAGGAAAACATGAAAAGAGTTATGAGTTTTGTTAATATTATGATACATGATCCTGTGTCACGAACCTGTAAGAACAAAGGAAGTAATAATCAGGACATTCACATAACGACTGGCAGAAGGCTCGATTGATGTCATTATTTTTTTTTTTTTTTCATATCAATGGAGATCATGCGAGAATGTAACATTTTTGCACTATCATTTCATTTTTTTTTTCGATGTTTTTTTTTTTATTTCGATTCGAATGACGCTCTTTACTCTCTCGTAGTCTTTCTCTCTCTCTCTCTCTCTCTCTCTCTCTCTCTCTCTCTCTCTCTCTCTCTCTCTCTCTCTCTCTCTCTCTCTCTCTCTCCTCTTTCTCTCTCTCTCATCTTCTGTCAGTCACTATCTATTTATCTATCTATCTATCTGTCTATTAGTTCTGCCATTCCTCCTCATTGACTGCAGGTTCCCATGCATTATTCCTTCTCTCACGGCTTTGCATGAAGAGAGGGGTGGGAGGGGCGG
>BOPN01000667.1:177061-179561 GCA_017312705.2 Penaeus japonicus | reverse complement strand
CCTTCTCCCCTTCGAACTCATTCTTCTTCCCACTCATCACTTTATTCGTAGTTTCCCCTCCCCATCTGCCGTTACCTCTCCCTCTCCTTCTTCCTCTCCCTCCCCTCCTTCCCCCTTCCCACTCCCTCCCCTTCCTATCCCTTCCCCCCTCCCCTACTCAGATCTGTCTCATTTTGTCTCAGTTCCTCCTCGCCTCTTCTCCTCTCCCTTTCTTCCCTCTTCTTTCTCCTTCTCCTCCTCCTCCTCCTCCTCCTTCATAAAGAGAAGAAAGAGGATCTCATATTATCAACACGTTCTCAAATCCTGTTTAAGCAAAGACTATTGTCCATAATTTTCAACTTCAAATTGACTGACTTATATTGAAGAAAGGTTCTTTAATTCGATCGATTATAAATGCCATTGAGAATGAGACCCTCCTCCTCCTTCCCCCTCCTTTCTTCCCTCCTCCCCCTTTTCATCCCTCCCCTCCGCCCCCTCCCTCCGCCCCCTCCTCTCCCCTCAGCTCCGGCGGCCGCGTGACTCCTCTCTGTGGGACAAGGTCTTGCCCTTCGCGCGCCATCGGGAATTAATTCGTTAGTTTCTCTCGATGTTTTTTTTTCTTTCTCTTTGACAGTGTATTGATATTGGTGTTTGATTTTATTGATATGTATCTGTTTACCAATCTATCTGTCTATCTCTCTATCCATATCTATAATAAAGCGTTTATATATATATATATATATATATATATATATATATATATATATATATATACATATACATATATATATATATATACATATACACATACATATATATATAGATATATATACACACACACACATATATATATATGTGTGTGTGTGTTTGTTTGTCTGTTTGTTTGTTTGTTTGTTTGTTTGTTTGTATGTATGCATGTATGCATGTATGTATGTATGTATGTATGTATGTATGTGCGTATGTATGTAAGAAAGTATATATCTATGAATTCATGTATGCAAACATGCGTATACATTTATGTATGTGTGTACGTGTAAGTATGTGTGTGTTTAGTTGCTGTTTGTAAGTATACTCGTCTGTGCGTCTGTAAGGTAGGGTGTGGTTATGTGTCGTTGTGTGCGTGCTCCGTCTGGTGTGAATATCCAATAATTGCTGTCACGTTTGTTCACAGTCTGAAAATATTGAAGGATCTGTCTTCGGTGACTCTCCTCTCGTTTGGCGACAAACTTGCCTTTTAAATCGGAATTATCCATTACCCATTTCCAATTACCTATCTGTTTGTTGGCTTGTGTCGTTGTTTCTTTTCTCTGTTGTTTGTTTTATTATTATTATTTTTTTTTAGTTTCTGTTTTGTTTCTTATGATTAGTTTATGTATATTTTTTTCGTTCGTTTCATTTTTTGCTAGTGGAATCAATCAGAATTGGAGAGAGGAAACGCGAATGTCAGCGCATCTGGACAAAGGGATACGAGAGGACAGAGATTCAGAAAGAAAAAAGGACAAAAGGCCAGCAGACAGACATATAGACACTCGTGGGTGGGACGACAGACACTTGTGGGCGGGCAGACATATACACAGACACTCGTGGGCGGGAATACAGACAGACAGAGACTGAGACACACAGACACTCGTTTGTGGGCAGATAGACACACAGATACCCGTTGGCAGGCAGACCCTCGAGGGAGGGCAGTCACAGAAAACAGACACCAGAGGGCAAGATGACATCACACAGACATACAGACACTAGAGGGCGGGAAGACAGTCACACAGACACTCGTGGGCGGGCAGACAGTCAGGGCAGAGCTGGCACGTGGCCAGACAAGCTTACGGCGCGGAAGGCCTACGAATTACTACCGAAATTTGTTTATCAGCGAAGAGTTGTGTCACACTCGCCTGGGGGACTCCAAGGTGAGTTGGGGTGGCTACCGGGGGGAGGGGGGGGGCAGTTATTGGCCTAGTAATCATGATCATTACTAGTAAGGTCACAGCCACTAGCCAGGGACAGGTCAGTAGCTCCCGCTCCGCCCCCTCTCCAAGCCCGTACATTCGCCCTTCTGCTCAGGGGGAGTAAGACCAGAGTTTGCGGAGTACTTGCTGCCTGGCGCTCCATGTTGCATTTCTCTTAGGCTCCGAGACCGTCTAGCCGCGGGGAGGGGGAGGGGGGAGGGGGATTACAGTGCTGAGTCACAAGAGCCAGTAAGGCCGGTCGTCCCGAAGGAAACGCGCTTGAATTTTGTCTTAAGCGAGCAGGCGTTGTCGTTCACGTGGCGGCGCGAGTCTCATGGCGATAAGTCCCTCTCCCCATAAGACCGATCCTCAGGCAACAAGCCAATGCGAGCGTCGATCTTGGCGTGGGTGCGAGGCTTGGCACTGTCCTCGGCGTCGCTTTCTCGCCCTGCCCTTTTGGTCCAGCACCTTCATCGTGGAAGCTGGCGGCGGCGGCGGCGGCGGCGGTGGTGCAAGGCCGGTGACACTAGGCTTCAGTCATCTTTAGGGTCAGGCGGAGGGTGGAGGGGCTTCAG
>BOPN01000667.1:159561-164561 GCA_017312705.2 Penaeus japonicus | reverse complement strand
ATTTTAATGGGTTTAATTCTTCCGCGGAAGATTTACGAATTTTATGAATGAAGTGAAATTTGTACTGAACATTTGAATAATCGTCGTTGATATGAATCTTTTGCTGCATTTTTTGATGAATGGATTTCCATCCTACACACAATACTTGTTATTTTAATATAGCTTTGAAATATAGCTATTGTCTCTCTCTCTCTCTCTCTCTCTCTCTCTCTCTCTCTCTCTCTCTCTCTCTCTCTCTCTCTCTCTCTCTCTCTCTCTCTCTCTCTCTCTATCTATCTCTCTCTCTATCTCTCTCTCGCTTCCCCTCTCTGTCTTTCTCACTTTTTCTCATTTTCTCTTTCTCTCTGTCTGTGTGTATGTTAGACCGAATAACTTCTAATGAATTCCCATCTCATTCTGCCATCTGTAAAGCATCCGAGATATTGGATGCAGTGCGTCATCCGCGAGATTTCACTTGCGCGAGAGGAATCGTTGAGATTCCAGAGAGAACTCCGGATAGCGAAGGATTCTAGTGCCATCCGGACGGGACGAGTTTCAGTCCAGTATCGAAGGCGGTTGCGTCTTTCAAGCACGTAGGCGAGGGCAGAGTGAACGTGGGGAGGTTTCGAATGGCAGGGAACGGAGGCCGGGCCGTTCGCGATGCATTTTCAGAAGGGACGGGGGAAGGAGCTTTGTAATTCAGCAGAGGTCTATAGTAGATGTATATGTGATTCATTCTTTTTTTGGCTTCGCGTATCAGGAAAGGTTGTGTTTATTCAAGGCATCATCTGTATGCATTGCATTCATGACGATACCCCCATGAAGCTTTATATTAACCCCCGCCTCTTTCTCTCGCCTCACAGGTACAGGACACTCTCGAGGAAGGTGTCGGGGTGGTGGAACCCGTGTCTTCGGGAAACGTCAAGCTCGTCAACCAAGTCCGTCTTCAGTGCGAGGCCTCGACCAGCGCCCCGTCTCAAGAACTCGCCGACCTCCTCCTGCGGCCGCACCTTCTGGTATGGCCTCCCCTGCAGTGTACTCGATCTCTCGTTATGTAAGCCCGCGAACACCCCCTCGTTGTCTTTTGTCTGTAGCTGTCTTGCGCTCTTGTTTGCTGAGAGCTGCTGATGCTGCCGCTGGTGCTGCGAAGTGTCGGTCTGGTAGAGTGCTTGTCCTAGGTCTCCTCCTCCACTCTGCTCAAAGCTGAGGGTCTTCCCGAGGAGCTCTTGCCGATGATGATCTGATCTCCGGGAAGGACGGAGGACGAGGGACTCGCAGGAGCCCATCCGATCCTTCCGTTTCGGTGGAAAAGGGATCGTCCTATTGCCACCCACTCCGCAACCCGATCCTTGTTGTCATCACGTTAACCAGTGAACCTCAGGAACCCTCAGCGCCCCTTCGGCCGTTTGTTGGCATTCTCCTCTCCCTCCTGTGTTCGATTTCTTTTTAGCTGTGTTTGTCTCTCTTCCCCTTCTACCTGACCCCCATCTTGTAGTTACATAACATTGAATTAATTCTTTGTTACTTGTGCATGATTTTGTTTAACCAATTTACTTTGTTTTTCTTTTGCATTGTTTATTGCAGAGGGATTCAGATTCGATTTGTTTGATTTAATTTGTTTGTGTTATCGTCTTCTTGTCCATGTTAGCCATCCCTGTCTTTTGAGTTTATAAAGATGAGTGAAACTCCCAAGACCTAAAGGGAGTTTTTTGCGGTGAGAATGATTTAACTGACAAGTGCTTGTTTTTATGGTCGTCCATTGCCATTTGCAAAGTGAAAGTGAGAACACTGTGTCTGGAAAACACATTTTAGATGCAAAAAGTGTATAGCTTAATGACGAGGCTTTGTTGACAGCGTTGCCAGGGCAAAATGCCATTTCGTCATGAAACTATGTTTGACGAATACAAAGTTGATGCTTTTATCACGGATGATGAGTGTCTGTTTTGGCCTGCCAGATTTAGTAACAATTAGGATATTCCTGTGTGTCTCGTGGAATCTTTATTGTTTGTGCTGTATACGTTGACTAGTCGTCTGATGTTCAACCGGTATTGTCTTCTTTTGTCGATTTTATACCAAGAAATCCATATAGTCTTCAATAACTCCATGGCAGTCGATCGCAAAGGCAGATCCAGAATTTGCCGGCTAGGTCACAGCGAACTCGTGCTTGACTATGATGCAGGCAGCATTACGCATCTGCCTTACTCCAGAAGATTGCAGACGGTAGCAGTTTTATCAGTCGACGACGATATGAATAATGGAATAGATGAAGAAAGGGATAATGATGGGAGGTTTACATACACACACACAAAAGAAATAGATCAAAGAAGCTGTCCTTTTATATGCGTTTATGTGCATTTGGTATCTTTCTGAATTCAATATTTGTATCGAGTAGGATTGCGATTCAATATTTGATATGCAGATGATAGTGGGAGCAATTTTTCATGAATTGTTGTGTTTGACTCTACCCTCATATCTTTTTCTTTACCTTGTATTATATAACAAATATTATTCTCTTTCCAATTGCATGATGCGTGATTGATCAGGACAATGGCAGGCGTGATTTCTGTTTTGAACTAATTCATGCCCTGCATCTTGCATGATAACATCTGACCAAATTAAAACAATAAAAGCATGCAACAAGAAAAATATATATACACAAGCGTATGCAGTTAAACACGTACACGAACACACACACACACACACACACACACACACACACACACACACACACACACACACACACACACACACACACACACACACACACACACACACACACACAATGCAAGAGTATTTTCCCAAAAGCATGATGTACAAAAACAAATGTAATTATGTGTTTTTTCTTCTTCAAAATATTTTGTTTGTATCTTTGCAGTCCGCTTTCTTTACACTCAGTTACAAGCAATGCAAACAATGGCATTGATATCCAATTTGAATTCAATAGATTTATTATATTACTTTAAGGACTTGATTATAGAGAATGTGATAAGGAAATTGAAAGGATGATTGCACGAGTTGCTTGATAATGCGTTGTTTACAATCCTGGTCGAGATAATGATGATAGAAAGATATTTAAATGAGGGCAGAATTTTATTCTTTTTCCTCCTTCTCCTTCTTCCCCCTTTTCTTCTTCCTCCTCCCCTTTTTCTCCTCTTCATCCTCAACCACCTCCCCCTTTTCTCCTCTTCATCCTCAACCACCTCCTCCATCTCCTCCTCCCTCCTCCTCCCTCCTCCTCCCTCCTCCTCCCTCCTCCTCCTCCTCCTCCTCCTCCTCCTCCTCCTCCTCCTCCTCCTCCTCCTCCTCCCTTCTCCTCCCTTCTCCTCCCCCTCCTCCTTCCCTCCCTCCCTCCCTCACTCCTCCTCCTCCCTCCCTCCTCCTCCCTCCTCCTCCCCCCTCCTCCTCCTCCTCCTCCTCCTCCTCCTCCTCCTCCTATTATTATTATTATTATCATCACCATCATCATTATCATTAGTATCACTGTCATTATTATTAATATTAGTAGTAGTAGTAGTAATATCTTTATTATTGTTATTGTTATTAGTGGCATTCCTTTCTTTCATATACACGAGGATGTTTTCATTAGTGTTACGCAAATAGGGTTTATATTCAATATGGATATTAATGTCATTAACTCTTTGTAAAGTTATGCAATTTTTCGAAGATATAGAAAAAACTGCCATTTCTGTAGGTATGTAAATTGTAAATGAGTTCATTAGAGCGCCAGTAAAGCAGCCTGCATATTATAAGATTATGTTAACACTCACGATCGAAATTACTTAAAGACAAAATGAGTGAAATCTTGATACTGAATTTTGTTTTATTCACGAAATTGCATGCCTGAGATTAGTACTTTAAGTTAATCCTTATTCCTCATTTCTCTATAACACACTGATACTTCACTTTAACCAGGTACACTGTACAAGACTATAACATGTAAATTTCCAACATGCTCTTTCTTCTCATGTCTTGTGGAAAGTTCTGTTTCAGAGGACTTGTGCAATGTCAGAGTTCCTTCTTTTGCAACATTAATGCATCACACTACACTGACAGAGAGCATGTTCTGAAATGGTGAGATGTTTTTTTCCTTATTGGCTAGGTAAACTTGCAACAATGCTACGTTGGTTTTTGTGTACATCTCGCGCCGCTTTTCAACACCAGATGATCCGGTTGCAGCCTTTGTTTATCACGTCTATTTATTTAGACCTATGATTATTGCTTCACTTGATAGATCGGATTTTATTTCTATCTCTTTATATATATATATATATATATATATATATATATATATATATATATATATATATACATATACATATACATATACACACATACACACACACACACACACACACACACACACACATAGTCATAGTAATGATGATAATTATTATATATATATATATTTATATATATATATATATATATATATATATATTATATATATATATATATATATATATATATATACATATATATATATATATATATATATATATATATATATATATAAAGAGAGAGATATTCAAATGAGGGCGGAGAGAGAGAGAGAGAGAGAGAGAGAGAAAATGAATAGGAGTTGTTTTGCGAAGCAGCGAAAGACAGAGACGAGGGAGGTGAACTATGAGAGAGATCTAGTTTTTTTTATCATTTTTCTGATTTATGTGACGTAATCCTGTATTTGTGATTTAAGATATTCCTTTTTGACATGCTATTGTTCAAGTACTAGAATACTTCCAGCAATTATGTTTGTTAATTGGATGAATATTTGTTAAAAAATATTTTAGGATTACATTATTAGATATCTCATTAGCCTAGTGCTTGGCAATTAGACATCTCACACAGCAGATCTGCTCTTTAGATACACACCTACTGCATACAGAAGCTCAATATCACACTTGTATATCACTATCTGTACATTTCCAAACAGCCTGCTCTTCTTTTCCTCTTACAAATAATTTCTATAAAAAAAAATCATGCGTAATAAGTCCTCATTTTCGTCTCCCATTGAAACGTCCCTC
>BOPN01000667.1:144561-154561 GCA_017312705.2 Penaeus japonicus | reverse complement strand
CCTTAAAATACCTAACCACCTTTATTTCTTCTCCCACACAGCCTTTAAAATACTTAACCACCTTATTTTCTTTTTCAAACACTGACCTTAAATACCTAACCACCTTTATTTATTTTCCTACATAGCCTTGAAAATCCTAACCACCTTTATTTCCTTTCTCACACAGCCTTTAAAATACATAACCACCCTATTCTCTTTTCCCACAGACCTTAAAATACTTAACCACCTTTATTTCCTTTCTCAAACAACCTTTGAAATACATAACAACCTTATTTTCTTTTCCCACAGACCTTAAAATACCTAACCACTCTTATTTATTTTCCCACATAGCCTTGAAAATCCTAACAACCTTTACGTCCTTTCTCACTCAGCCTTTAAAATACTTAACCACCTTTTTTTCTTTTCTACACACAGTTCTTAAAGTACCAAACCACCTTTATTTCTTCTCCCACACAGACCTTAAAATACCTAACCACCCTTATTTATTTTCCCACATAGCCTTGAAAATCCTAACCACCTTTATTTCCTTTCTCACACATCCTTTAAAATACTTGACCACCTTTTTTTCTTTTCCCACAGACCTTAAAGTACCAAACCACCTTTATTTCTTCTCCCACATAGACCTTAAAATACCTAACCCCCTTTATTTATTTTCTTAACTCCCTTTATTTATCTATAGCCTTGAAAATCCTAATCACCTTTATTTCCTTTCTCACACACCCTTCAAAATACTTAACCACCTTTTATTCTTTTCTACCCACAGTCCTTAAAGTACCTACGCAACTCCAGCGAGATGTTGCCCTACGTCATCTTCCTGGCAGCGCCGGGGATGGACCAGATCAAGAGCCTTTATAACATCGGTAGTTCCATGGGCTCGTCCAGTCGCAACCTCACTGTGAGTAGGAGTGGCAGGTCTTGCTGTTCGTTGGAGGATGCGTCAAGTGATGATGAGGATATTTAGGATTGCTAGTGTATCTTCCCCTCCCTCCCTCCCCTTGCAGTGGATTTTTTTGTTTTTTGTTTTTTGATATGGTTTACTTTTTTTTATATGTATATCATTCTGGCAGTGATTCGTTTTATTCATTTTCAGTGTAGGAGGTTTGTCAGCATTATGTGCCTCGCCTAGTTGGAATGCCTAATTTGTTGAGAGATTGATATAATTGGATATTTCTATTTAAGTATCTATTTGTACAGATGTTGATATTTAGAATATTGAACATTTATCTCCCTAAATTGCATTTGCTGAATGTTGAATTGGTAGAGGGTTTATTATATTTAATGAAGTGGGAAAGTTCTTTAAAAATATATATTAACAGCATATGAATTTTGATACTTCCATTAATATAGTTTAGTATTAATGAAACTCATGACGAACTAAACAAAATCGTTGCCAACTATACGGAGCCATAATGTGAGACAAACACGTTTTGTTTAGATAACTGATGATTGACAGTCATGCATTTTCAACGTCAACCATGCATATCACTATATTTTACTAGATAACTAATAGTTTTGTTTTATTTTCATAGAATTAACAGCATTATACAAATATTTTTATTTAGCATGGCCTGTTATTCATTTAAAGCTTATTGACATGCCCATATTATTTACGTATGTATACTTTTAGGAAACGTTTTTATTATAGGTAATTGGATTGAAATAACATTTTATTTTGTTAGTAATGTAAGCAGTCCACAGAACTTTCTCCCATGTATATGTTTTTTAGTTTGACAACCCTCTATTTTCATTTCAGTCCCAAAAGTAAAAATAGCTCAATTACCTTGCACACATCTATAATACTTGACAATGTACGATCAAACAGAAACACAAGCACACACACACATACACACACAAACAAACAAACAAACAAACAAGCAAACACAAACCCACAATCACACATAAACAACAAGATCTATTGGTCTTTGAGTCCTTTTCCATCTGGTCCCACCCGCAACTCCCTGACCCTCCCTGACCCTCCCTGACCCTCCCTTCCTATCATGACTTGCTCTGTTCGTGCGCTAACGGCCGGTGATTCCCCTGTATGAAGAGTCTTGTCGCTTGCTGCCTGTTATTAAGTGCCTGTGCTTGCCCCTTCTTCCCTTGCAGTTCGACCGAAGCAGCTCCATACGCTACAGCTCCAGACGTGCCAGGACATTAGAGTCATTGGCTTCTTTGTATGAGGTAACATGGACACTATGAAAGCTGTGTCATACGGTTGATAATGTTTTGGGGACTTAATGGTTGTTTGGGGGATTTTTTTTTCTCAACCGCAATATTTTCATAGTAAATATAATGAAAAGATATGTGTATATTTACGGTGGTTATGTCCCCTGTTTTTTCATTTCATAGGAAGCTGAAATATAGAGGAATATGTATGTATATATATATATGTGTATATATATATATATATATATATATATATATATATATATATATACATATACATTTTATTTCAAAACTGACTAATTCCCATTTCTTAATCAACAGGAGGATGATTTTAAGCGTACGATGGAAGACAGTGCGAAGCTACAGCGTGCGTACGACAAGTACTTCGACAAAGTTATCATAAACAATGACCTAGACGATACATACACCCAAATTATGGAGGCGGTTGAACGCCTAGCAATGGAGCCCCAGTGGGTGCCCGTGACGTGGGTGTACTAGCACCGGTGTTCCCTTGACGTTATTTTTATTTAGTTGTTGGCATGAACAAAAGCAGTCACCACGATCACGGGTGGAAGGGAGGCCAGAGGATCTGTGATTTCACAATGGATATGACTCTGTGAACGTGGATGCAATTCGACCTCTTGGTGCGATCGTAATAGGTTCTCCTTTGTGGGTGAATGAAGGTACTGAGACCAAGGCTGTCAAGTCTTCCAGAGTAATCAAATACGGCGTCTCCCACCCAAGAGTTACGAATCAACCTGAGAGCTGAAAGAGGATAGGTAGCTTGTCCAATGAATGATTTGTCAGAATTATTCCTCCAGTCTGCCAAAGATCAGATGGATAGACTTAGAGCTCATTAAATGCCCTTATATAATAAAGGATGTGCTGTACAATAAAAGCTTGTCATCATGACTTTGGGAATGTGCAAATATTTGTCTTTTTTCATTTAAAAATACTGGTATAATAAGTCACGACTTTATTCCTGTAATGTTTTCCTTATATATTCATATACATTTTATTTATTATTTTCTTGTGAACATTTTTCCCCAAAGTTTATCTATAATTAGAAAAAAAATGTAATGAACATGAAATAAAAGAAGACATTTTGTTATAAAAGACTGAATCTTTTGAACTGATCCAGTGATCTTTATGTACTTGGTGTTTCATCACGTGTTCATCACCAGATGCTTATCATCAATGGAATAGTGGATAGTAAAGCATTATTTGTCTCTAAAGCTTCAGACTTTATGCATATTTCACCAAGTGCAGGAAATATTCTCGATCTTGGAGACCCTGGAAAGGAAGAGAGAAAAAAAACAAGGTTTAGATGAGTACTTAATATAAGGTTTATTTGTCATTTTGTCAAATGAGTTTGGACTTTATTGTATTATTGTTATTATCATCATTATTATTATTATTATGATTCCTTTGTATTTAGTATATTTCAGTATTTTTCATAGACGTCCCAGTGATTTTGAGGTAGCATTTTGACTGAAAAGAAAAATAGTATTACGAGCACATGGAGGGAGCGTGTCCGTCTTATTCAGTTTTGAGAAATGTAAATACCAAGTGTCTCCTTTTGTTTTGAGGTCGTATCCCCTACATTATTTTCAGAAATAATTCGGAGTTGTGCCAACTCAAAAGTGAAAAAAAATCATCTAGTAGCAAATTAGGTTCTCGTAAAAGTCTCGAAATCTTCTTAATACTAGATGATATGAAAGAAACTGAAGCAGTATTACAAAGAATTTACTCCATATATCATTAATGGCATACGTTGTGTTACACTGAAAAGTTGTGGAAACTATACTAAAAAAAGGGAAACAAATCCAGCCTGCTAACGTATTGTAGAGCCATAGTATGTAAATAATAAGAATGTTGGGAATGAATCTTAAACTACTGGAGTCTGCATTCAGATATCACCTCTGCTTGATAAAGAGAAACAGCCTGATAACAGCTCGAAACCACTGCTATTCTAATAATAGCTGGCATACTGCTTAATCTAATGGAGATTCTGTGATGTCCCTTATAATATTTTAAGGCGTATGTATATGTATGTATATATTATTGTATCCTATGGGACACAGTTTGAACAAGAGTTGTTTTTTTTAGCGTGTCAGTTGCCATTGCGTTTATTTTGTGTTTTTGACTTTATAGGTGAATTAGAAATATTCATATCATTTTGGCTTTAAATACAATTTGCCTTTGTATCTATAGGTAAGCCACAAATTCATATTAAGATAAGTTACAAGGTATGTTTCTTGACTGCACTGAAAAGGCTGAAAGATTATGCTAACTGTGAATATCCATTGTGTTTGCTAAAGTTTTGCTCAGACTTATATTTCTGTGGGAGGAATTCACGAATGTCTTCCTCGTGATTTGAAATAATTCACAATATTTCTGGAATGATTTATATCTATTTCTTTTCTTCTTTTTTTGTTAAGTCCATAGGTAACATGTATGATATTTATTGTCCTGCCTTTTGATAAGGATTCTGTACTAGGAAATACAACACACTCTTGCTCCACACTCTTCTCCCTAGTGCTGACTCGTCTGACGGATTCTAGGGATGAAGGAGGTCCGCCTCTTGCAACATTCTGCAATTACGTGCTTGCAATGAACAGTAAGAAATAGCATGGATACAGTATCAAAGGGCATGCTTTTATATATATATATATATATATATATATATATATATATATATATATATATGTATGTATATATATATGTATATATATATATATATATATATATATATATATATATATATATATATATATATATATATATATATATATATATATATATATTGATATGACAATATATGTGCATCAGGATGAAATATATGATAGGACTAAAGGTTGAAACCCAGACTCCTGTCTCCCATGAGAAGTGGCAATGTGTTGCGTAATCTTGTACAATTACTTGAGCAATGCAGCTGTTCACTGTGTGAGCTCTTTTACCCTCTTATATAGTTTTATATTTATGTTTATACATAAAAATAAAATGATAAAGCCTAGTGTTTCTTCTTTTATTATCTTGATGGACAGTCTGTGGACTCTTAAAGGATGATGTTAACAATTTGACCGGAATGACACCGTACATTGGATAACTGAGAGGAAAGTTACTTCATCAGTTATTGCCTTGTTACATCATTATCATTACCATTGCTATTATGATTATCATTATTTTTATTATAATTGTTGTTTTTTTATCGCCATCGTCATAATTATTATCATTATTATTATCCCTCCTTCTCCTCCTCCTCTTCTTCCTCCTCTTCCTCTTCCTCTTCGTCCTCCTGCTCCTCCTCCGCCTCCTCCTCTTCCTCCTCCTCCTCCTCTTCTTCCTCCTCCTCCTCCTCCCCCTCCTCCTCTTTCTCCTCTTATTCTTCGTCTTCATATTTTCTCAGTATACACTACATGAAAATTATTAGATTATACAAAAGTCTTATAAATGTAGGCTATGGTAAAGTATCTTGTATACTCATTGCCGAAAAATAAAACATATCAGCAGAGTATATCATTAGTTTCAAAAACATTCATGGATTTAAACCAGTCATGGAATTTGAGGACTGATGTCGTACCCTTTTTAAATTGTAATGCCAGTCATTGTCTATCTATTGATATCAGTTTTCGAAGAAAGACAATATGAAAATTAAAGACTGGTGGAGACTGATTCCATTTCCTGTCTCACTTTAAAAGCATTTAGCTGAGAATAAGATTCGTCAGTAAAAAAGAAAATATCATGATACCTATGGCTGTCACACTTGATATCAATCAAGTTCAAAATATTTCATATGAAACAAATGCAAAAAAATGAAACAGCTGAGAACAATTATTAAAATTCGAAATTCCTTATTTGACAATGATTATCATTTGCCAGAACAAGCACATGATCAAGGTAAAAGGAAGACTGAATGTTAGACCAGTGACTTAACACAGCATTATCAAACATAGAACAAAAATATAGCTTCCGATAAAGCTACTTAACAGATGTATATCATTTTGGTAAGACTTGATAAACATACTTTCGTCCATTGGCAACCACGCTGGAATAAGTATGCAAATGTACCTATTCATTAGTAGCATATGATCTCGTCTTTGATAATGATACCTGTAATAGCCATTATAATTGTAAGAACAGGTAATGACCATAGAAACAGTGTTAGTAGACTCAATTACTTTTCTTATGTGTATTAACAGTATTTCGCAACAAAGTCTATAAATGTGGGGGCGTCAGGAGAAAATTATTAATCAGTCAATCACATAGTGGATGTTGTAATTGAAATTGCACAGACATTTTATATCTCGATTAAATATATAACATGACATACGGCATCTGTATCTCGAATGATTATATGTAATCTGTCGTACCCTTATCATGGTAGCATTAAAATATATTTAATTCATATCAATTCACTGTACTCGGGTTTATAGCAGATATGGAAAAGAGAGTTAAAAAAGCACTTTAAGAGATGATTCTATGAGGTGATGTTTCAAGTGAGCAGATTAAGATTATTTCCCACTGCCTTCCGGTCCAACGTGCATGTTGGTGATAAATGCATGTAAAAAGCTAAAACACCTACTTATCTTACAGTCATCTCCTTATTCTCTTTGGAAAATATGTCTTACAGAAAACTTCAGTTGCTTTAAAAGGGTCATCAATATATAGCCTGAAGGGCTATACTCAAGTGCTCATCTAACATCAGTAACTTATCGAAAAAAGAACATGAAAATTCATATGTAGCAAGACCAACATTTTTTCACGATATGAAAGTTACAAATAATACTTTTAAAATGTAATTATTTGTTAGCTAACTATTCCTAAGCTCTAGTGCGGATTTTGGTTTGGTCCTTTATTTACTAACCTAGCAAATCTTAGTCTGGAAAATTCATCCTCATTTTGAAGGGAAAGAGAATGAAGAACTCTTCTGCAAAAGAAAGGTTTGAATCAAAATGAATATCTAAACAACGCAAGATCTGTATTTGACGCATTTCGATGGAGGTCTTCCGAGGAAGCCCTCCGTCGAAACGCATCAATTACAGCTCTTTGCGTTGTTTAGATATTCAGTCTCATTCATACCTTTTTTCTACATTTCTCACAATGAACTTCAAAGAACTGCTCGTCTTTTTTATATATGTCGTTTATCTCTCTTGGGAAGTGTGTACATAATTAGAAATTCGTATTACACTCAAGGCATGCAAACGAGACATTTCCTAGGGATGTATTTATCTTTGTGAAATTTCTTCGAATAAAATAGGGTGAGCAATTTGCAGATGACACAAGAATCACATTATATGAATAAACGTTATTATGTTATCATTATTATAATCATTGAGTTCCAGGACTCGTTTTGCTTGACCTGTGCCACCCGATTATATGTGTCACCGATGGATCGTTGTTTTTTCTTCTTTTAAAAAGTTTTGTTTTCTTTTATTTGTTCGATTATCAGTTGTATTGGCATCGTATGTCTGTCTCTCTGATATCAATTCCTGTCAAAGCATTAAAACTTGCCTTCTACGCCCATAGTTTGCTTACGTAAGACTATAGTCAGTCAAGAAGCTCCGAGTCTGGTGTATACTGTGCTAGCAATACACGGGTCCTTTACATAGATGTCCTCATATCTGATAGGAATTCTAATATATTTTAGTAAATGTCGTACATTTTCCATGCACATGATTAGTATATAAACTTATTCAAACACTGCTTCACTAAATGGAAGCTTTGTCAGGTCATTACGGTACGCGAGATGTGACTACATCAGGTCAACTGAGGAGAGAGAGAGAGGAGGTAGGCGGGAAAGGAAAGGGAAAGTAAATGAAAAGAAAGCGAGAGAGAGAGGGGAGGGAGAAATAAAAAGAAAGCGAGAGAGATAAAGAGAAAGAGAGAGAAAAAAAATCAAAAGAAAGCGAGAGAAAGAGAAAGAGAAAGAGAAAAATAAAAAGAAAGCAAGAGAGAGAGAGAGAGAATAGGAAAAAGGATAAAGAGAGAGCGAGTGCGGGAGCGAGGTAAGGAGTCAGGTAAGGAACAAGGAAAACAAAGCAGGAAAACACAGCTCCCGCCCGCGGCCATGTCTACGCGGCTAGTCTCAGGCAGGCGAGCCTATTTGAAGTCAGTGGCGACTGTGTGGAAGATCTTCGAGGTTAATCATCAGTGTCATATTGTGCTTTAATTTAGTGTCATATCTAGTATATAGTGTCATTTTTCTGCAAGAGTGATACGTATAGACAGGTCCTTATAGTGATGTGATAGATTGTGATATGATATCAGTGCTTTCTTTCTCATTGAGCGATCTTAATAAGTTGGTATGAAATGAATTACATGAAGTGCGATTAAGGATACCATTTTCGGTGGTGAAATCTTACCCGTAAATGTGTTTCGTAAAAGACATACCAAAGCAAGTGGTAATAACTATTATGTAAATGATTGGTCATGAATCACGATATTTAGTGAGAATATTTGCATTACGGGGGTATCATTATATCTCTCTTTTTCACGATCATGATAATATCTATGACGGTATGTGTGTGTGTGTGTGTGTGTGTGTGTGCGTGCGTGTGCGTGTGTGTGTGTGAGTGCGTGTGTGGCTTTTTTGTGTGTGAATCAGCTGTCTTTTATATGTTTGTTTTTCTTTTGTCGTGGATGACCTTGACGTCCTAAATTGTTATAAGTTTATTCATATCAATAGATCAATCGTATTAAGCATTTGCATTTGCTATATTTACATTAGAGTATCTTCCTTTTTTGCTGGAGATTAAATTCATTGTAATTTCTCGGTAGAAAGGAGTAGACCTTCCCAAAAGCTTAGTTTGTTTGTTTGTTTTTCTTTCATGGTTGTTTATCAATGTAATTGAGTTACAGTAGCCATTTAATGTAACAATAAATATACTGTTTGTCCACGTCTGTTAACAAATACTGCATAGTTTTTAACTTCGATCCCCAAGTCCGTGAGGAATAAGGATTCTATTGCGTGATGTGACTAATTCTCACGCATTCCAAAGGTCTCCCACTACGTAGATGATTAAACGTTGTAATTATTCAAGGTAAATGAGTCTTAATCATTTACGTCATGCACGCGAAATATAATCATTCATGTACGATAGAGATGTTATTTACGGAGAAGTATTTTGTAAATATGCACAGACTTGTGAAATCTTGAAATCCAAATACTTCCAGAAGGGTTTTGTGTTCTTTGCACATTGCATGACCCTGCGCAACTGCATTATCGCTACGATCTAATTCTAGTAACACGAGAGGGAACAATTAAGTGATATAGGAGTAGAGTATAGAATATTTCCCATGGAGGGGTTGTACAACACTTGACATCTATTAAGTTAAATATATCGAAAGGTCTTCAGATTAAATTTTCAATCGCTTCATTACATTTGCTATGATTACAGATTTTCAGTTTTAGCCATAACTGTTGCGTTTATCTGATTCACTATTCACAATATCAACAAACTAAGCTTTAAAAAAATAATAAATAAAAATTCAGTCACCTAGGGTAACGATAACTTGAAACCGCATAATAAATGCTGTCCTTTTCCCAACCTCTTATGTTGAAAGCCCTCACTCATTATCTCTGAATTTCATCATGTTTTGCTACACCTGGGCGTCATTAACTTAATGGCTCTCCAACGTCAGATTCAATGATGAAATGCGCGGATATGATGGCAAGATATGCATGAAAGGCAGACGGGAAATATGTACGAGAGAAAAAAAAATGTACATGAATAGCTATAACCGTGGCATTTCTTGACTTATTAATGATAAACCAAACTTTAAAATCTCACCACTACAGCATGACATGAGAGAACAAACCTGAAACAAAAGA
>BOPN01000667.1:122061-132061 GCA_017312705.2 Penaeus japonicus | reverse complement strand
TTTCATTAATTCTAAAATATTTTCGAAAGAACAAAATTATATATAAAAGGGCAATAAACGTCATTATATCCAAAATAGAAATGTGGATGTGATTAAAATATAATAAAAGTTAATTCGATGAAAGTTGGAGTCAATAGTGCTAATGTATAATGTTGTATAATGTATAATGTAATAATGTATAATATATCATAGCTCTCCTTTTGTGATTATCATAATTATAGATTGATATTGCTATCATCTTGAAAGTTTTGTTATCATTCTTATCATACCAAGGTCGTTATTTTCAGTATTACTAGAGATGATTATGGTAGCATTACTAATATAAGCATTAGTATTAGTATTGATGTTAGTACTAGTACTAGTAGTATTACTATCAGATCACTTGTAATTTGTATTAGTATTATCCCTAGTATTATCATTAATGACATCCTCATCACTATAATCATTATTATCAAAATCATTATTATTATTATCATTACCATTATTGTCATTATTAATTGCATCATTATCATCATTATCACTATCAGTATTATTGCTATAATCACTATCTTCATTTCATTTGATTATCATCCTTATCATTTTTGTCATTACATTATCATTATTGTTGTTGTTATTGTCCTAATTAGCAGTATTATCATAATTGTTATTACATTTCTATTATCATTATTCTCATCATCATCCTCATTATTATCATAATAACTATTATTATGATCGTTATCATCATTATTATCCTTATAATCATTGTTACCCTTATCATTATTATTATCCTTATCATTATTATCATCATTAGAATTATCATCATTATTATAATTTTTGTTATCAGTGTTGTCATTATCATTATCAAGATAATAATAGTGATTGTTATCATCACCGTTATTATTATCATTGTTATCATCGTTGTTATTATTATTACTAATGTTATTGTCACTTTCATTATTATCACCACTATTCTTACCATTGTTATTAACAAAATATCATTATGCTATATTTCTATACTTATTATCATCATTATCAGTAGTCTATCAGTATTACTTTTATAGCATTTTCATTAGTATATTATTACTATCAGCATTATATTATCTTTGGCCCTTATCCTCATTACTATCTTCATCACCATGATGTTAATAATCAAATGAAAAACCTATCCTTAGGCCCCTGAGGAACAGAAAAAAATATTATTAATGCCTTTGATAATACATATTTAATATGATTGAAATTCGATCCTGCGAGAGTATGTGCAGTATGAATATCTTTTGATTTCTCTCACTTAAAATGTCACTACGGCTCGTTGGTCATTTATCATCAGAAAGAAAGGAAAATATTACCGTAATATTTAGTAAATCTTGCATTTGTATCTGTCATTATTTCGACAAGATTTTTTCTACTCATAACATAAGACTCTTCTGTAGGCTAGAGTATTGACGTCCAGGGGTCAAGAGAATGCAAGAAAGTTTCCAATAATCTCTTAATTGAAACTACATTTTCCCTTTGGTTTTGAAATAAGGAAATAAGCCAAACATTCTAAAACCACGTCGGCTGATTATGCCACACTAAATGTAATCCTAAGCCTTATATCCTTCCTTATTCCTTCCCTATCAAGGATTTCAATGTTCTCCCACGTACACGAACCTTAATCCTCTTTACCCCTTAGCAGTTTCCTCTTACAGTTTCGTTCTCATTCTAACCACAGACTGTTTTACAGGTCTTCTTCATACTGCCCTCAGAAGCATTATCCGATGTTGATAAGTTGAACTTGATGGAGGCTAAAATGCATAGCACGGGGCCCCTTTGCCATATACCACTGTCACCAGAAGCCTACGAGGAAATGAAATACGGCCCGTTTCCAGGAGACAAGGAAGGAGATTTGTTTTGTGACGTTCCGAATAAGTGGTGGTATTGCTTCGGACGTAAGTCTCGTTCGCTCGCTCACTCGTTCTCTATGTTTGTGTGTGTGTTTGTGTGTGTGTGTGTGTGTGTGTGTGTGTGTGTGTGTGTGTGTGTGTGTGTGTGTGTGTGTGTGTGTGTGTGTGTGTGTGTGTGTGTGTGTGTGTGAATAGACATTTATGAATCCCATCCCTTCAGCCTCACGTCTCCCGCCCCTTTCCTTGAACAGCCTGTGACTGCATCCATCGCTTCTGTGACAATGAGGGCTCTGACGAACGGCTGTGTGATTGGTGCGCGAAGAACTGTTATGAAGATGTCTTACCCGCCTCTGTAAGTGATATGATTTGTGCTTTGATTACATTATGTGCTGGTGCTTTCATTGCATGTTTTTTCTTCCTTTTCTCTCTCTCTCTCTCTCTCTCTCTCTCTCTCTCTCTCTCTCTCTCTCTCTCTCTCTCTCTCTCTCTCTCTCTCTCTCTCTCTCTCTCTCTCTCTCTCTCTCTCTCTCTCTCTCTCTCTCTCTCTCTCTCTCTCTCTCTATCTCTCTCATTCTCCTGCAAACACTCTTTCCCAAACGACCTTGTAACTTCCGTTCTTCCCTCCCTTTCCCAGGAAACTGATTATGATTACTAAGCCTATAAGAAGGAGGACGACATGGAGAGAAGATTACGAAGGAAGATGAAGGTGGAGGAAGAGTTGTTAGAAAATAGATGAACCGAATTGAATTAGAGTTGGCCGATAATCCTGTGTCTTTAGAATAGATTTATTTGTATAACAATAGATTATATATATATATATATATATATATATATATATATATATGTATATATATAAATATATATATATATATATGTATGTATATATATGTATATATATATATATATATATATATATATATATATATGTATATATATAAATATATATATATATATGTATGTATATATATGTATATATATATATATATATGATATTTGTGTACTTGGGAAAATATGAATTGGAGTAATGATAAATATATACATTATGGACGTAGAAGCCACTGCGAGTTGGTGCCGGTCCCAAGCCCGGAGAAATGCAGAGGGTTGCGACAGCAGGCAAGCTGCGTAAAACTAGCCAAATCAATAATGATGATGATGATGATGATGATGGATAAGGATAATCTCGAAAAAGTATTCCACAGAAAAATAAAATGTTCCCAGTATGTATAATATACAACATCTAATGTTATATATAATAGAAACACACTTAGAGACGTACATCTTTGTTAATAAATCTTTCATTTTTCATTTTACATTATTGGTCCGATAAATTGTTGATGATAACGGCTGTCAACGCTTAGTCACCAACAGTAACACACGGTCGGTCATTCAACAGCTAATTATTAAAATCAAATTAGTGGCCACTTCAGTCTTATTACGTCCTATACAAACAGACACATGCTAAGTTTATTATGATACGACAAGGTTAAAGAGTACAATAATGATCATGAAGATTATAAGTCTAATGATAATAAGGGCGATATTAATGAAGATGATAGTGATGATGATGATAACAACAAAATTGCCAATAGCACTGTAATAATAAAAAAATAAAAAAATAAACAGTATTAGCAGTAACAATAAAATTGACATTAATGTTATAAAACTTATTCGCCTACTGATAATAATGAAACGAAGAAAAAGGATGATTTCAAAACAATGCGTAGACAACTACTCAACAACTACTGATAATACCAATGATAATGATAATGATAATCATGAACTAATGAGGATAATGATGAATAAATAATGATAACAATAATTACAATACCATAATAACAGAAAATGCAATAACAACAATGATTAGGATAATGACAATAATGATACCGAGATTTCATCATCCTTTTCATCAATATCATAGTGATAATGATGATGATGATGATGTAATGATAATGTTATTAATGATAACGATAATAGCAACAGCAATGATAATGATAGTAATGATGATAATAACAATGATATAATAATAATGAAAATGATAATGATAATAATAATTATTATCATAATGATAATAATGATAATACTAATAATAATGATTATAATAATAATATTAATAACAATAATAATAATAATAATAATAATAGTAATAACGATAATAATAATAATAATAATAATAACAATAATAATAATAATGATAATAATAATAAAATAATTTAAAAAAATAATAATAATGGCGATAATAGTATAATGATAATGATAATCCTGATGACAACAATGTTGGTAATAATGCTAGTAATGATAACGATAATAAATGATAATGATTATAATGACAAAGGGGATGATAATGATATTAGTAATAATAACAATAACAATATTAATAATAATGATAGTGTTGATTATAATGATAATAGTTAAGATAATAATAATAATGATAATAATAATGATAATGATAATAGTAATGATAATAATAATAATAATAATGATAATAATAATAATAATAATGATAATAATAATAATAATAATAATAATAATAATTAGGAAAGAATGTTTACGCAGAATCAGATCTATCGTGAAAACTGAGTTGAATTCAAAAAATAGAATCACCGCTATAAACACCTTAGCATTACCAGTAGTAACTTACAGTTTTAATATAATAAATTGGAACTTGAGTGAACTCAAAAGACTAGATAGTAAAATTAGAAAACTGTTTACTTGTAACAAAATGCTCCATCCGAAATCTGATGTTGACCGATTGTACCTTCCACGTAGCAAAGGAGGAAGAGGTATGATACAGCTGGAACTTTCCTACAAAACGTCAACGATAGGCCTCTACAATTACTTGGACAATACTGAAGACTGGATGCTCCAGTTAGTAAACAGGCATGAAAACTCAAAAACATTACACTCCGTTACTAAGGAATCTGACAAATTTTCTCGGGAACTTGACCTTGAAATAGAAATCAACAACCTATTATCACCAACTGAGATTGCTCGCAAAACAAAGAAGAAAGCGAAACATGAAGGCTTAAAACAACTTGAATCTCGCTGGCAAGAAAAACCTCTCCATGGACAGTTTGCTGCTCGAGCCAATAATGCTGATGTAGACACACAGGCAACCCATCAGTGGCTACGTGGCTCGGACTGAAAGCGGAAACCGAGGGCTTCATTCTTGCAGCACAGGATCAAAGTTTGTTTACACGAAACTATCAAGAGTAATGTCTTACATAACGGGGCTGACCCAAAGTGTGGAATTCTGCGATGAAAGAATAGAAACAATCAGTCACCTGTTTCTGGTGCCATCTAACACCAGAAGAGACAAAACAGACATGGCAAGAGATTAGTTAATACCCTCGATGGAAAATGTCATAGCTGCATTACTCATCAAGATAAAGATTGGTAGTTTAAACACACATCAGAACCTGTCACAGAGAAAGACTACTAATCTTTGGGACTCCATTAAACAGACCGCACAATACAGCAAACCGTCATGATATTTGTAGTTAAGATAGAAGAACAATCATTTTTCTCAACTGATGCTGGTCAGTGCCCTCAATGTTAGCTGCTGGCCGGTGACTAACTGCGGCAAATTCATGCGAAATGCGGCTGGAAGTGTGGCACTAAAGGTCTCGTTGATCCCAGTGGTCGATTCGCCTTAGGCCTAATAAAGAAAGGAGCCAAAGACTTTGTTAATAAAATTCCAGGAAATCCCTCTTTACAAGAGATACAGAAAAGAATTACTTAATAATTACTGCACATGTTCTAAGACGAGCTCTCACCATATAAACTTTTTTCGTACTCAATGGAATTTTTATTTTTTATATATATAGTTTTTACAAAACAAATATCTATTTTTATGTATATACAATAATTTTAAATTTTTTATACTTTTTGCTACACTTTCAGTATATTCATATTAATCTCACTCCTCAGAACTCGCAATATAAAACTTCCAATTTCACTCACCCTAGGTCGCTGGGAGCGACCCGGTGTTTGATCTTATAAAAAGCTAATCAAAAGAATATACTCGTATGATAATAATAATAATAATAGTAATAAAAATAATAATGATGATAATAATAATAATGATAATAATAACAATAATAATAATAATAATGATAATGCTGCTGATAATAATAACAAGAATGATGATGATGATGATGATTATGATGATGATGGTAAAACTAATACCAATACTACTACTAATAATAATGATAATAATGATAATGGTGATAATAACAACTATAATAACGATAGTAATGATAGTGATACTTGTAACGATAATAGTTAAAGTGATAATAATAATTATAATATAATATCAATAACGATTATGATAATGAGGATGAAATAAGGATAATAATGATAACGATAATAATGATCGTTGATGATAATAATGATGATAGTGATGATGATGATGTTGATAGTAATACTAATAATAATAAAAAATAATGATAATAATAATGTGTGATGATGATAATGATAATTATACTGATAACAATTCAAACTGAAATGATAATGATAATAATAATAGTAATAAAAATATAACGATGATGATGATAATGATACTGATTATTATAATGATAATAGCTATAATGATGATGAAAATAATAATAGGGATAATAATGAGGATTATAATAATGGTCATAACAATGATGATGATGATAATGATGGTGATGGTAATGATGGTGGTGATGAAGATGATGATGATGATGATGATGATGATAATGATGATTGTAATGATAATACTATTACTAATACTGCTAATAATGATAATAATGATGATAATGATAGCGACAATGATGATAATAAAAACCATCACTACTATCATGAAACTAATGATGATTATAATGATATTGATATCATTATGATAAGATCAAGATCTCATGATGATAATCATAATGATAACAGTGTTAGTATTTATAGTTTTAAAGGCAATAACAATAACAATAATGATGATAATGATAATAACAATATTGATAATGATAATAACAATTATAATAATATTATGATAATAATTATAAAGATAACAATAATCAAAATAAGTAATAAATAAATAAATAGAAATGATAGTAAACAATAATAATGCCCATATATAGACAAGAAGGGCAACTGGATGCTACTGGTGAAGCTACATTCATAAGCTAGCATCTTTTTTTTTTCATTTTCTTATCCTTAAAGAGTTTAAACAAAAACAGCATCATAATTTTGGCTTCACTATCACCCTAATGTATTTGCATAATAGTCACCTACCCTAGCAAGGAAAGGGAAAGAAAAATATGAGTGAGTAAAAGGCGAAAGGTCCTCACCACATTTAATTCGATTTAGGACCAGCTTCGTAGACTGTGCATGCGAGGTTCTCAGAGCCCAATGCAACATCGTGAAGAAAAAAATCAAAGAACACCTCGTGTACGTCAGGGAATTGTATCAATCTTGGCAAACACGGGAGGAGATTGAACGAGTCGGTGTGTTTACCGTGTACGTTTATCTCCTCAAACAGAACTAGGTTTGTCATTCGTTTCATTCCGAGGTTTATGAAGTAGTTTAACGTCCTTAATGTCTTTTATTTGTGGAGGTGTTCTTCGATCATTCTTTTGGAGTCATTTTTATGTTCGTTCCCTAAAAGAAATATACATACATAACGCATAATCAAAGATGAATCATCAAACTAAATCTAATGACTCCTTTGTTAAGAAATCGCCGTCACAGACATAACTGCAGTGTCGCTGAGCTCACGAAGTCGCCAGACACAAAGGGGATTCTGAGTTTGGAATGGAAACGTGTTATACTCCGCTGTCTCTTCGCCTCGTCTCCATCTTCTCCTGGCCTGAGATAAGGCCTTTCGTCCTCGGGGAAACTGTCAAACACACAGGGACTTCAGAATTAGTCTGAGGGTTTAGATGCCATGGGCGTGTGTTCTTGTCGGATTCAATTACCGAGAAAGCGCCGCGCCGTTCAGGTGATTCCATTATCATATCGTATGAAGTCTGATAGTCAGCGTCTGCCTCCTCCTTGATCGTGCTTGGCATCCGATGGTTATGATTGCTGTATTTGCACGCTGTCTTCATCACGCGAAGTACTTCGTTGTTATGCCCCAAAAATCATTAAGCCATTTCTTGTTCTTTTTTTAGAAATGGGATACAAAGAGAATGGAGTGAAGGTAAAAACAAACGACTAAAGAGAAACCGATAACAGAAAAATTCAACACACACTCTATATGTATATTTGGGCCGCCATTACCACGGAATTTTATAGCGTTTCAGAGATTAAATGTATGGAAAGTCGTCTACTGGAGATTGATTTATTTGCATCTAAAGATAATCATCAAAACATTTTATTATATGTCATCAGACAAAAATCCATCCTTCACTGGTGTATGTCCGTTCTCCATATATATATATATATATATATATATATATATATATATATATATATAGAGAGAGAGAGAGAGAGAGAGAGAGAGAGAGAGAGAGAGAGAGAGAGAGAGAGAGAGAGAGAGAGAGAGAGAGAGAGAAAGAGAGAGAGAAAGAAAGGGAGAGAGAGAGAGAGAGAGAGAAATAAGATGTTTTTAAACCCAAGAAAATGCTTGAATGTTTCATAATCTGAAGCATAAATAAAATGAAGGCAACAGGTACTAACAACTAGGGCTCTGATACTAATTTATACAAGATGAAATTCTTTCCCTGCGATCTTAATTTTCTAGCTCTCCCTTCCTGGAAGAGCCAGAGGATTTTTCCTCTTGGTGATATACCAACATGAATACACACACAGGTAGAGTTACAATGTATATAAACATAGAGAGATATAAAAATAGATTTAGATATAGGTATGCATTATTTTGCCCCTATCTCCATGGGTGGACCCGTGAACAAAGTACACGCTGTCCTTTTATTTCTCGTTATCTTCTTTGCATCAAGTGATTGGCGAGAAAAAAAAGTAAAATTATTAGACGGTTAATTCTCCGTATATACACAGCCAATCAAACACTGAGAACTGTTATGAGAATTGAGGGGGTCTTGTATATAACGTGGCGCTGTGCCGTCATGCAAGGGTGACTGAACTGTTTTGATTATGACCATCGGAATTTGCCACTTGTCCTACGAGATGCGCGCGATTACTTGTAAGTGGTTTTGAGTCTACGGTTCTAGAGAGAGACATGGCAGCGCATTGGATACATCTGTCGCAGAGGATATCCTGCACAGATTATCCCAGCACCGTCAGTTGCAATTCCTGTTAGCCCTTTCCCTGACCATCCAGGCTGACTATGCTGGGCATCAGCCAATAGCCCTGGAATTATGGGGTTTTGGGCTATGAGGAACAACAAGAATCTTCAGACGACAACTTTGATTTAGTAAAAGAACACATTATGTTGGCCCCTCATCATGGTATAGAACGCTTTGCTATCCATCATATATAAGTGTCCATCCCATAATAAACACGACATGGAAAAAAATCTAACATACAGCTTTGGCAATAAATATACCCTATACTTTCCTCGGTGATAATGTACTATCAGAGAGAGAGAGAGAATGAGAGAGAGAGAGAAAGAGAGAGAGAGAGAAAAAGAGAGAGAGAGAGAGAATGAGAGAGAGAGAGAGCCCGCGCGTGATAGAGAGATAATACAGGAAAAAAGTATGAAAAGAACATATAGAAACAAGAAATGAAGAAACGAGAGAGAGAGGGAAATAGAAATAGAGAGGATCAAAAAGAAAAGAGAAAAGAGAGCTAATGACATAAAAGAGAAGAGGAACATGTGAACGAGGAATAGATTTCATTCATAGTAATCGAAGTTTACAAATCCATCTGACCGGCTCACTCCTGTAGAAAAGGTGTGCGTGTGTGTGTGTGTGTGTCTGTGTGTGTGTGTGTGTGTGTGTGTGGCCACACCTTCAAGCACTGTTAAGTCCCATGTAATCTGCTTAGCATTAGAGACTTTCTGCTGGCATTTATGTAGTGTGCGGAATGTCCGGTGAGTGTGATCAGCTGCCAACTATTGGCATTACTCGACTATTTCTCTGTATTACTTCTTTTTTCATTTGTGAATAAGTACATTGGAAAGTAACTTACCTTTCATCATCTGTGTGTTCTGTCTACCACACTACATAACACTACGCCACTTCATTCATTAGATCTATGTCACGTACCTT
>BOPN01000667.1:109561-114561 GCA_017312705.2 Penaeus japonicus | reverse complement strand
ATGTTTATATATATATATATATATATATATGTGTGTGTGTGTGTGTGTGTGTGTGTGTGTGTGTGTGTGTGTGTGTGTGTGTGTGTGTGTGTGTCAGAATTTTTCCTACTTTATCTGTCTTGCTGTCAGTTCATACCACGATATTTATATATCAATAGATCATTCTTTCTCTTTTTCTGTGTGATACTTTTCAACCTCTACTTATTCCCTAGTTTCCTCTACTTATAATTACGAGTCGGTATTTACTACAATCATCAATTTTCTTTGAAAATAATTGCAGATCTTCAATATCTTCGTCATAATGCCTTTTACAATATCTATTCCGTTTTAAATCTATTTCTTGACTGCTAACGTGTCGTGTATGTACTACGCAGGTGTCGTATAATAACAGTTATACGCTGATAATAACAGTTATATTTCGTTGGCGCCAAAAGGATCACGTCGCGTGTTTTTAACAGATAGTAATGTCGCTTTGATCAATCATCAGTGTGTGCAACCTTGTGTAACTGTGTTTAATTGAGTGCATTTTTGTATGTGCATGCTTGAGTGTGTATTTCTGTTTTGTGTGTGTGCGTGTGTATGTGTCTGTGTGTGTGTGTGTGTGTGTGTGTGTGTGTGTGTGTGTGTGTGTGTGTGTGTGTGTGTGTGTGTTAGTTCATGCATCTTTATATGTGAGGGAGGTGGTTTGTTGTAAAGGAACGTGTATGTGTATGTGTTTTGTAGTTTAAAATCTGTGTGAAAGGACGTGCATGTATGTGCATGTGTTATCCAGTCCTGCATCGCATTGCAAGCATAACATGCAGCATCACGCGCGCTGCCGCCTTCTCCAGCCCCTTAAGATGTCGGAAATTCCCAGACGAGACTCCTCCGATGTAAATGAAGCACACGAACTCTCTCAAAGGTCAAGGGAGGTCATGCGTAGGTCGACCAAGGCAAATAAGCGCAATTCGCCATTCCAACAAAATCCCTTTGAAAGTAGCCATTCTCTCCAACGATAGCGCCATGCACTGACCTTCTTCTCCCACGCATGATGCCCCTGCCCCCCCCCACACCCACACCCCACACCCACACCCCGACACACTCATTACGGAAATGGGCGTGGGCGAGCTACTGAGCCCCGGCTGGAACGTGGGCGGAACGAGCACATGCACGGCGAGATAGAGATCCGGGTTTTGGGCGTTTGTTCCCGGTTTCGGTTGAACTATTTCGATTCATCACACGGAAGAGGGTGATATTAATTGATGGTGATTATGAGTGGTGAGTGTGGTGTTTGTCATGTGGTGAGTGTGGTGTTTGCTTTGATGATGAGTGTGGTGTTTGCCATGATGGTGAGTGTGGTGTTTGCCATGATGGTGAGTGTGATGTTTGACATGATGGTGAGTGTGGTGCTTGCCATGATGATGATTGTGGTGTTTGCCGTAATGATGAGTGTCATTTTGCCATAATGATAAGAATGGTGTTTGCCATAATGATGAGTGTGTTTTTTGTCACTATACTGAATGTGGCGTTGCCTTAATGATAGCTGTAATGAATACCGTAATGATGATTGCATGTAATACTATTTGAGATTAAACTCTCTCAAACACAGGATATGATAGTGATATTAATGACAACAATAACAACAGTATTGATAATGATGATGATAACAATAATAATGATAATGGAAATGATACTGATGATAATGATTATAATAATGATACTGATGATGATAATAATAATGATAATAGTGATGATTATAATGATGATGATAATAATAATAGTGATGGCTATGATGATGATAATGATAATGCTCATTCAACAATATAATTTAATCTGCGGTTCTTTGTCTCTTTCCTCCGATTATTAATTATTTTTCTTTTTCTTAGACTTTAATTCTTTTCCCTTTGTTTATTCGCCTTTTCCTTTTTTTTCATTTATCATATTTTCTTCTTCGTCTTCTTCTTCTTCTTCTTCTGTTTGTCTTTCTTCTTCTTCTTCTTCTTCTTCTTCTTCTTCTTCTTCTTCTTCTTCTTCTTCTTCTTCTTCTTCTTCTTCTTCTTCTTCTTCTTCTTCTTCGTATTCCTTCTCCCCTTCTTCTCCGTCTCCTCTTCCTTCTCTTCATCAGCATCTTCCTCCTCCTCCTTCTCCCGTATTTTCTTTTAAGTCCTATCATAACACAACCTTTCACATCTACTCCGTGATCTTAACCATCCTATTTTGCAAAGGCATCGCATTCCTGGCATTCTAGACACATCACCCGACTGACAGGTTTTCTTTTCACGTTTATGCAACACGTAATTTGTAAAATGATTACTATACCTAGAGCAATCATGGACGAACACATGAATAGATTCCTGATGTAACGTGGCATTACACTTCATACACTGTTTTACACCTACACAGAATGACCTTTGACCTCAGAAGTCTTGATGAGAGGTGGGGGCAAACGGGGTTGATTATTTCAAATATAGAGGGAAATGAATAATTTTATATCTAATAGGCGAGTTTGGGCGGTGTACTGAGAGCAGTGGGTAGTTTTATCGTTTATGTTTTTTTGTTTTTTTTTTATTAGTTTTTTTTTTTTACACAGTAACGAGAGGATGAAAATTGTTTCATTCTCGGTTACTGCACCTAGGAGCTTAAAGGGCAGGAGAACTATGCAAACGTCTCATTCAGCGATCTTCTGCAAGATACGTTCCTGGCAATGGAGACTCGAAATCTGCTAGCAGGTGAAGTTCAGGGCAGTTTTTGAATAGGTTGCTTTAATATTGTTCCAGTAATTGATTTACGCTATATTTTTTCAATGTATAAAAATGGATAAGGGCCTGATATCAAAACGTGTATTCAAAAGCCAATACTTTACTATGCAAATTGTTCACGTATGACACCCCTAATTTGTTTCCAACCCTATGACTGATTGAGGGTACTGAGCTCTCTGTGTAAAAAAAAAAAGATAAATGAATAAAAAAAATAATAAAAAATAAAAAAACATCCTTAAGAAAACAGTGAACTCTTTGAGAACTGGGTTGCTTAAGAGACGTTCTTGGTTGAGACATTTCAGATTGGATATATTGCTCCTGATTGAAACGGGCTATCTGCTTCCAGCAAACTTTGCATTGATACTCGCCTCTAGACCTAGCACTGTATCTCGTGTAGGTGGGCTTGCTATTGTACGCAACGGAGCTTTCTTTGATTCCAACCGATCTCGTCTCTTCATTTAAGATGGTCCAGGTAGGCCTTTATTTGAGACCGCATGCACCTTTTTAGCTCTAGTCTAGTGGTTTCCAAACTAGGGGACGCGCCCCACCAGGGAGCATGAAGTCATTTTCTCAAAAACCCTTGTTTGCTAAGAATATTGAAGTCATTCCAAGAATAAGTATCTGCCTTTACATACGTGCAAAATATAAATATATCAGTCACCCCAACTCGTTTCTATTAAATTTGCTCTCTCCACACGTTTTAGACACGTCAGCGATATCAACCACACTGAAGCTGCTGAGCGTCCGACCTGCCAATCTGTATTATTTGTTTCATTTCCTAAACCGTGCTAAGATATAAACACAAGAAAAAACATGTAAATTCATATAAATACAAAAAAGAGGCGCTGCAAGCAAAAGGGGGTTGCCATGTAAGATAGTTATGAACCACTGCACTAGTCTATCGGCTTGGGCACCTTAATGCTGATTTTCACTGCGTTCCAGTCATAGATCCTAGATGTTTCCTACCAGTAGGGGACATTAAGGGGACCTTTCGTCAGCTGGATCCCGGAAATATCTAATCTTTTCTTTCGATGATTATGGAACTAGTATTTTGGATCAGTTCCTTCCCCTCTTTAATGAAAAAAGTGATTCCCCCATGGCAGTCAGCATACAGGAAATGCCAATCTGCTGGCGTAAGATGTGCAACGATTTGGTATTGAACATGTGTTGAAGGTCATCACTCCTTATAGCAATGGATTTCTTTGCTGCCTTTAATACAGTCAATCAGCAGATCCTCCTAGGTAACATTTTTGCCTTTAATGGAATCATATTTACCAGACCAGTTTCGGAGGGTCACTGTAGAGCGGTACTGGAATAAATACCGTTGAGCTGGATCTCTCAAGGTTCAGCTTAGCTTAGTATTTAATAAGGGAATTCTAAACAGGACAACCAGAATGATCTTCGTTGCGCCTTCTAGAACACAAACTACATCCTTTCTACATTTGCTTCCAGTTATTGCACGAACGGAATTCCAGTTACGCTCAATGACCTTTTTAAAACAGTTAAGTTTGGGGTAACCCTCGATATCTGACTGATATGTCGATACCTTCAATCAGGAAATCAATTGCAGAGTAGGGTAGCAGTGATGACTCTTTTCCCTTAGCTGAGCCCAGTGGCACTCTTTCGATGTTCGGTTGTTTCCTTCTGTTGCACCGAGGTTATATAACCGATTCCCTGTCAGGTTGGAGAATCTTGCATCTGCTGACTCTATTAGATTTCTGATGCTTACATTACCCTGTAGCTGACGTTTGTAGTCTTCGCAATACGAAATACTGGGAATTAGGTGACAGGTGGGTGAGGGCGAGGGTGTGTGATGTATGGGCTGTTCTTTAACATCACTTGTGGGGCTTTTGTTATGTAGTATCATTGATGTTGTATGTTGTTGTCTTTATATGAGGAGCGTAATTTGGTGTATTCAAACTTGATGGGGTTCATGTTTTGTTTCTGTTTTTAAAAAATGTTATTATTATATTGATATTAGTAATGATAATAATTTCACTTACAATAATGAAATTAGTAATAAGAATGATGATAATGATACTATTAAAAATTATGATAAGGATGATAATAATAATAAGTATTATTCTTATCATCATTACTACAACAGCAATAATGATATCAATAATAACAATAGTAAAGATAATGATAACTGTAATCATGATAACGATAATATTGATGATGATGATAATGATAATTGTAATAAAATGGATAATCTTAGATTAAACAATACATGAAATAAGAATAATGTTGCAGATGAAGTCC
>BOPN01000667.1:92061-94561 GCA_017312705.2 Penaeus japonicus | reverse complement strand
GTGTGTTGCTTTATCCTCTGTGTTCTCACCTTTCCTCTCGTTGCTTTCAGGAGCAACGCGCTCATCATGTCGGCGCGGGCGGTGTGGGCGTGGAGCCTAGTGGGCGTGTTGACGCTGGTAGGCTCGGCGTCGGCAAATTGGCAACCATGCAAGGTCCAGTGTGACGCTAACTTCGTTAAGAATGACTTGGCACAGGTGAGGTCGCTCATTCTGCAAGGGACAATTTTCTTATTGTGATAGATATTACATGTTGGAATATATAACATATAAGAACCTCTCTTTAGCAAGAGTCTCTCGTTTCAGTTGAATTGTATACCTTCATTTCAACCATGGATCTAATTTACATTTATTTTTTTATCCCCTTTACCCTAGTCCGCTTTGGCAAGTGTGTGCGAGCGAGGGTGTGACCTCTTCACGCTCTCCCTCATCTCTACGCTCCAACGCTCCCCTGTCATGCACCTGAGCTCCCTTATCACTCCTCGAAGGCTTCCGCTCACCCCTCACACCGCGCCCCACGACCTGGAGGTCAAGGTGGAGAAGAAGGAGAAACCAGAGAAAAAGGAGACAACGGAGAAGAACGGGATTGTGGGCGGCGAGCAGGGGAAGCAGGTAGTGCTAGAAAAGAAGAAGGAGATGTCGAATAAACTGGTGGAGAAGGAGGAAGAGGAAAAACTGTCCGAGAAGAAAGATGAGGTCGTGGAACAAGCGGAAGTGGAAGAGGCTCACAAGACCGGCGGGACCACTAAGGTTGCTCTGGCGTCCCGCGTCCTCCACTTGCACCTCAAGAACCGCCAGACGACCACGCAGCCCGCCGACCACCCGGTTCAAGACCACCCCGCCCGCGCCGCCCACCAGGCCACCACGACCACTACCCTCGCTCCTCCCGAGGCCAACCCTGACGCCACATCAACCTCCCCCACCAAGAAGGCCCCCTCATCCTCATCCTCGTCCTCAGCGCCGTCTCCCTCGTCGCCGCCCTCCTCCTCCTCTTCTTCCTCTTCTTCCTCTTCTTCCTCTTCCTCCTCCTCTTCCTCCTCCTCTTCTTCTTCTTCTTCTTCTTCCTCCTCCTCCAGTGCGACAGCGAAGCCCAAAAGCCGCAGCGGTGAAGACGGCTTCGCCATGTGGATGAAATGCCTCATGCACCAGGAGGCCAAAGCCGAGGTCGAGCACAAAGCCAAACTCGAGGCCAAGCACGACGTCAAGAAATTGGTTGCCAAGGAACACAAGCACCGCGACGGCAAGGTGGAAGAGGAGCGACTCGAGCAAGCCAAGCACTCCTGCAGGCACGGTGAGTGGGATGAATGCTTGTACTAATTAGGTAGGGAAAGAGTGCTTAGTATATTACCGTAAATGCATGGGCAGATCTAGCATGACAAGAACAGGATTATCTATTAGAAAATATGCTATATCTCCTCAGCTCAATCCTCAGATACTGAACACAAGCATTTACAGCATATATACATCGTAAAAAATAAATACTAGATATAACTAAAATACCTAAAAATACAAAATAGATAACCATCTGACAAAACGATCCCTCTCCCTTTCCCTCTCCTCTCAGCCTGCGTGACGGCCTACAACGTAATGAACGAGCAAGAGGCCTGTGTGGTGGGCTGCCACCTGCAGGCTACCACAGCGGCGCTGAAGCCCTCCAGGACGGCCTCGCAAGACGCTCCCTCTAAGAACCCCCTCGCCATGTTCCAGAGGATGGTCATCAATCTGGCAGGCCACGTGGGCAGGCTCATGCGCTTCACTTGGGCATGGACCTCCCGAGGACAGCAGGAGTGGCAGCAGCAGGAGAAGGTTGAAGGTGGGTAGGCTGAGGCGCAAGCAGGCCAAGAGACAGACAAAGGGACGTGCAGCGAAGGAAGACAAAGGGCCCTTTTTAGATACATATATTTATGTGTGTGTGTGTGTGTGTGTGTGTATTCATCTATCTTCAGGCGATAGAAAAATACATTTGCACGTAAATCAGTCTGATAAAGCAAGAAAATCAGTTTCCTGAAAGAGCTATAAACTGACTTAATAAATGTCTATATCTATATCTATATATCAATCTATCTATCTCTTTATCTTTTCATCATCTCTTTATCTACTTATCTTTATCTATCTACACACACACACATACACATACTAACACTCACACACACATATAGATACATATTCATACGCACTTATATATGTGTGTCTGTATGTGCTTGCATATATATATATATCTTTGCATGCTGGCATACATGAGGCTTATATTTACCCAGCTATACGTAGAACAAGACAATTCCGTCATCTGATGCCCCCTCCGACCGTTGGTTGTCACATGGCACTCTTTTCCTCATTATGCCAAAGGCCATTTCCAACACGTGACGCCAGCCACCCACAACGCCACAGGCACTCTCATGCACATTGCACCATGCTCCCTCGCCTAGGCCAATTTTCTCACTTTACTAGCATCTCGGTTACTAGCTATTGCACTTCTTTCATTCATCACTAGCACATCTGCATA
>BOPN01000667.1:74561-79561 GCA_017312705.2 Penaeus japonicus | reverse complement strand
TGAAGTGTTTAAATATTATTTTGGTCTTTTTTTGTGACAGTTGGAGTAGTTATAGTATCTGACGTTATAGGTACATCTGTATTATAATCAAGGGAATTGACACAACGGCTATTCAAAAACAAGGATTGGTTCCTTCCAGGTGTCTGCTTTATTCTCTCTTATATGTATGTGAGTTGTGGATACTTAATAGTAACACGGAGAGTTTAGGCAACACTCGAGGGTCAAACGTGAGTAAGTGTGAGCATTGAGTGTGAGAGGCAATGGTGCCTGTCGGAACACCATTCTACTGCTCTTTTGTTATACTTACACTGATATTATTATTATTATATACATAAATACTTTTTTGGGGGAAGAGCTTTGTTCAGAACCTAATTCCTGAACGTTGGATGATTACCACTTGAGTCTTTCCTCTGGTAAGCCTTGTGTACACTTAGACCCCTCCTGTGAGTTAGCCAGCTTCCTCGGTGGGACTACAGATGGGGCCGAGTATTGTTCATGTTTTGATTGATTATCGACTGTGTAAAAAATGACTGAGGGGGAGGAAGGGGGGGTTCTCGTGGACCCCCTGTGCCCTCCCTCCGCATCCCATCCTTCCACCACCTTCCCCATTCCCTGTTCTGTAGAGAGAGCAAGTTTCGCTGTCCATTTCATTCTGGTTATATACATACCTTATGCATAAATGAATATATATAGTAGATATATATGAAATTCATCTGGTTGTGATAAAGATTATCGTTTCTATAAGCCGAGAGAAAATTTTAAGTGGTCAGTGTCAATTCCTGTTTGCAAATCTTTGAAGAGATGAACTTGCAACTTAATATCATTCTGAATGTTTTTGCACATCCTTATCCCGTTCTTGTCAGGGCAGCTGAACCAAACCCTTCGTAAAATTTGATATAGATAATTTTCGGGACGAGAAGAAAAAAATATATATACCTAAAGCATTAAAAGCTAATGAATAAATAATTACAGTAACCAGGAGTCCCCAAGTCGACCAGACGCCAACTAAAACTTCACCAAAATTGATAATCACAATTAAAAAAAAATAATGATAATAATGAAATAAAAAGATTACATGAATCATCACCCGAATTAAACACCGACCTGAAGTCACATTTCCGTCGCTCTTCGCCGTCATCAAGACCGGACTCCTGTATTCTGTAATGACCCCAAACAACGCACAATCCTTCGACCAAGTCCTTCATTATATCTTCTTTATAGTCCTTCGTGTCCTTTGATTTCTAGTTTTCATGTGTCCGAGCAGCTTGCACGTTGTTGTGCCTCAGTCTTTATCTTCTGCGGTGTTTTCGTGTCGCCTTTTTCCACTCACTTTTATTTCTCTTCTCTCCTCCTCCTCCGTGTTCCAATTTCTTTCTTCGAAGTTTCTTTTCCGAAAATAGTGAGAATTTAGAAACCCTTGGACGATCTGCTTTATAAACACATATAACTTGTAGTGTAGAATGAGGGTAGACTTTTTTCTGTGGTTTTCCGAGGAGTGTTCAGCTGCCTTATATCTGAAAGCACGATGAATGTTAAGTTAACCATGTCTAGGCCCAAGCTACTGCCGCAAGACTTTTACAATATATCCAACTCTGTGTACAGTCATACATGCAGTAGCGTATGTACATGTTTGGTTGAATAAACACAAACAACAGTCACGTGTTTTCCATCCCTTTTTTCTTTGGTAGGATTATCGAGTAAATAAGCTGAATAATAACCATTGAATAAAGTTAGTATATTATAAAGCTATATTCTGGATCAAGGTAAAATCCAAATCAGCTTCTCGACTTTGTAAGCATTTATGCAAATCATATATACACATATATATATATATAAATAGATAGATAGATAGATATACGAATATATATATATATATATACATATAATATATATATATACATACATATATATATATATATATATATATATATATACATATATATATGTATATATATGTGTATATATATAGATATGCATATATATATATGTATATATATGCATATATACATGTATATATATGTATATATATATGTGTGTATATATATGTATATATATATATATATCTGTATATATGTATATATATATGGATATATGTATATATATGTATGTATATATGTATATATATGTATATATGTATGTATATGTGTATATATATATGTATATATGTATGTATATGTGTATATATATGTATATATATATTTATATATATGTGTATATATGTATATATATGTATATATGTATGTATATGTATATATATGTATATATGTATGTATATGTATATATATATATGTTTATATATATGTATATATATGTGTGTGTGTACATATGTATATATATATGTGGATATATATGTAGATATATATGTATATATATATAAATGTAGATATATATGTATATATGTAGATATATGTGTAGATATATATGTGTATATATGTGTAGATATATATGTATATATGTGTAGATATGTATGTATATATATGTATGTATATGTGTATTTATATGTATATATATATATGTGTATTTATATGTATATATATATGTGTATATATGTATATATGTATATTTATATGTATATATATGTATATTTTTATGTATTTATATGTATATTTATATGTATATAAATATGTATACATATGTATGTATATATATGTATATATGTATATTTATATGTATATATATGTATATTTTTATGTATTTATATGTATATTTATATGTATATATATGTATGTATATATATGTATATATATGTATATATATATGTTTATATATATTTATATATGTATGTATATATATGTTTATATATATGTATATATATATGTATACATATGTATATGTATGTATATATATGTATATGTATGCATATATATGTATGTATATATATGTATATGTATGTATATATATGTATATATGTGTATATATACATATATATATATGTATATATATATAATATATATGTATATATACATATATACATATATATACATACATACATATGCAAAAAGAGGGGGAGAGGGAGAGGGAAAGAGAGAGAGTGAGAAGGAAAGAGAACAAGTGTGAGGGAGAAGAAGAGAGGGAGAAGGAGAGAAAGAGAGGAAGAACGAGAACGAGAGAGGAAGAACGAGAACGAGAGAGGAAGAACGAGAACGAGAGAGGAAGAACGAGAGAGAGAGAGGTAGAGAGAGAGAGAGAGAGAGAGAGAGAGAGAGAGAGAACGAGAACCAGCCATGATGTTATGTCTGAACGTGATAGCCAAGTCGAGGATTGCATGCACATGATAATGCAGCGTTGGTGCAAATTCCCCCTGGCAAAGTATGCTTAGCAGTCGTTATCTCGATTCTTCCTTGCATTACCGGAGCTTGTCGCCCTTGTGACACAGCAGATTCGCCCTGATAAGAACGATAACAAGGCGGATAGGCGGAAGAACCCGGAGGAGTGTGTGTCGTTTTCGCGTTGTGTCGTCCTTTTGGTGGTCGTTTTTGGTATATTTGTGTGTCTGTTTGCGTGTGTGAGTGTGCGAGTGTGGATCTTCATTTGTCGCCGCGCGCACATTTTGTATCTTTCTTTCTTTTTCCATTTTTTTCTTGTTTTTCTTCTTGCCTACTGAGACGTGGAGGTTCCGTCCCTGGCGTGCGGGGCGTCGTCTTCGTGCAGCAGGAGCATCGTGGCGTTTGGGGATCAAGGAGGAGGAGGAGGTGGATGTGGAGTTGGAAGTGGGGGTGGGAGTGGGAGTGGGAGTGGGAGTGGGAGTAGGAGTTGGAGGAGGAGAAGGAGGAGGAGGAGGAGAGGAGGTGATGGTGATAGTGGTGGTGATGGTGATAGTGGTGGTGATAGTGATGGTGGTGGTGACAGGCGTCGGGCAGCGAGGGGAGTAGGGAAGAGCCCCGCCTTGCACAGGGAAGGCACGAGACTACAAAGCCTAAAAGGGTCAAGGTAGCGGCGGGGAGGGGGGCAGGGCTAGGGGCAGGGGCAGGTCAGGACAAGGACAAAAACAAGGACAAGGGCAAGGGCAAGGTAGGAGGCGAAGGCACACCCCACCCACGGAGTTCCATAGGCGGCATGCCCCTCCAAAAGCAAAAGGTTCCCCCACCGAAAGCCTACCCCGCTCTCCCCACCAGGACAGAACCGGCCGCCGGGGGTTCTGCTTTCTTCTCCTCAGCCGCGAACCTCCGTATCTCGCTCGACGTCTCCCTCCACGTGGTTCACTCAATCGAGGTTCCGCCCCACCCCGCCGTTCGGGAATTCCCCTGCCGTGCAATCCGAACGGTCTCGGAGACCCCCTGGCCTTGATCTCCGCGGAACATCTCTGGCGTGCAGGCAGGCTGACAGGCAGGCATGCTGGCAGGCAGACAGGCAGGCTGGCGCTTTTTGCTTGCCTGCTCTCGCGGCGGCTGTGATGATGAACTTTGCCTGCTTTATGGACTGCCTTCGTTCTTGCCTTTGAGGGTCTCGCTCTCTCGTTCGTGTTATTAGTGGTCTTGCCTCTGTTGTTATTGTTTTTGTTTCGTTATTGTTTTTGCTTTTGTTACCATTGTTACTGTTTTTGTTGTTACTGTAATTGCTTTTGTTACCATTGTTATTGTTTTTGTTGTGACTGTTATTGTTTCAGTTACCATTGTTATTGCTTTTTTTTTGTTACTGTTGTTGCATTTGTTATTGTGTGGGGTATCTTTGTTGAATTCAATTAGTCATGATTATGATTATTATTTCTGTGATTTTATGCTTATGTTGTGAGACTTTTAGAACCATAGAAATAAGCAGGAGGGATGGGAAAGACGGGAGTTTCTGACTGCTGATTTTTTCGGAGACCAGTTGGGGACAGTTATTGGGTAGCATAGATAGAGAAAATGTGAGGGGGAGAGGGAGGGAGAAGGAGGGTGGGTGGAAAGAGAAGTAAAGAGAGAAAGAACGAGAAAGAAAAAGGAAGAATTAGAGAGAGAGAGAGAGAGTGATTTAAATAAAGGAGACGTGTGTACAGTATATATACACGACAAGGTATTAAG
>BOPN01000667.1:5000-27500 GCA_017312705.2 Penaeus japonicus | reverse complement strand
GTGTTGTTGCTTTCCAATACCGCATTTACTTAATAAGATCCTCTTCAGAAAAATTCTTAAAGAAAGAGAAGTCAATTTTCTGTTCATATTAGGAACTGTACCTCAAATGCTTTGCTTCCTTCGGACCATGTTCTGCAAGCTTACATAACTACTGTTGGTTCCACTGGTGACAAGCAAAAGTTCAAGATTTTAGTTAGAAAGAGGTAAATGATTATGGTATTGGGTATGGTAAGAGTACCTAGCTACATTAGTATTGTTGCTGAAAATATGGTAATAAAGATGATTTATTTTATAAGGAAGGCATGATTATAAGGGAAATTACATAATTTAGGAAAACTGTAAGACCCACACGAGAAGATAGCATATGTTGGGTGTGTCAAATTATAGATATTTATGCTTTCAATTTTATTTGACTTTTTATATGTTTACAAGCAGATATTACAATATGAATTATTACATTCTTTTGAGTGCAAGCCATAACTCATGTTATGCTAATTTCAATTATCTTTCTCTCTCTTTCTTTCTTTCTTACTCTTTCTTTCTCTCTCTCTCTTTCTTCCTCTGCTTCTCTCTCTCTCTCTCTCTCTTTTTCTTCTCTTCTCTCTCTCTCTCTCTCTCTCTCTCTTTTTCTTCTCTACTCTTCTGTCTCTCTCTCTCTCTTTATCTCTTTCTCTGTCTCTCTTTCTTTCTTTCTTTCTTTCTCTGTTTCTCTCTTTCTTTCTTTCTTTCTTTCTTTCTTTCTCTTTCTCTCTTTCTCTCTTTCTTTCTTTCTCTCTTTCTTTCTTTCTCTCTTTCTTTCTTTGTTTTTCTTTCTCTTTCTTTCTCTTTCTTTCTCTCTCTCTCTCTCTCTCTCTCTCTCTCTCTCTCTCTCTCTCTCTCTCTCTCTCTNAATATATGTGTGTGTGTGTGTGTGTGTGTGTGTGTGTGTGTGTGTGTGTGTGTGTGTGCGTGTTTGTATATATATACATATACATATACATAGGCATAGGCGAAGAACAGAAATTACTAAATAATGGTCACTTACTATATTGGAGAGGTAAACCCCAGGATAGCAAACAAGAATTAGGAGTAGATTTTTTAGTTCACAAGCGCCTCCTAAAGAATATTAGGGAATTCTACAATGTGAGCGAAAGAGCAGCTTCTGTAATACTGAAACTAAACAACAGATATAACCTAAAAAGTATCCAAGTATACGCTCCTACCGGCAGTCATAGTGATGAGGAGACAGAGAGCTTCTATGAAGATGTGCAAGTAGGTACCGATAGAGTAAAAACCCATTTTACCGTGATTATGGGGTATTTTAATGCCAAGATAGGAATAAGGGAAGATGGAGAAACCTTGGTTGGGAAACATGGAATAGGCACCAGAAATGAGAGAGGGCAAACGCCAATAGAATTCGTCGAAGCTTGATCCCTTAAAATTATGAATACATTCTTCGAAAAGAGACCCGGGAGGAAATGGACATGGAAATCACCATCCGGCATTAAAAATGAAATTAACTTCATAATCACCAATAAGCGCGACATTGTACAAGACGTGACCGTTATCACTAAAGTAAATGCCGGTAGTGACCATAGACTGGTCAGAAGTAAGTAAAATTACAGCTAATAAGGGAACGAAATAGGCTTATACATAAACCTCTCATTAATCTAATTAACATTAAGAATAGGACGAAATACTCAGCTCTCGAAGATCTTGACATAGACCAAATGAACGACCAATTCAGTGAGATATTAAAGGAAGCTGCACTTGAAATAGGGGTAAAGACGAAAAAGAAAAGTTCAGTAAGCTTTCGGTAGAGACAAAAAAGCTTATGAAACAGCGTAGGGACATGAAAATAACATCAATCAGAGACAAAATAGAATCAGCAGAGCTGACTAAGACGATAAACAAGAAGAAGAAAGAGGATGTACGCAAATTTAACATACGAAAAATAAATGAAGCTCTGCTTTCCGGCACCAGCCTTAAGGCAACAAAGAGGAGGCTCGGAATAGGGAAAAACCAAATGTATGCAGTAAAGAAACCCAACGGAGAGGTGACATACAATAAAAATGAAATTATCAAAGTAATAGAAGACTTCTATCGCGACTTATACCACTCAAACGATCAACCACGTACGGAGACAAACACAATCATTGGAGACGTTCCAAACATTATGGTAGAGGAAGTAAATAGGGCACTAAAAGGCATGAAAAAAGGAAAAACACCAGGAGAAGACGGCATTAGTGTAGATCTTATTCAAGATGCAGGAGAGATTGCGGCAGTAAAACAGGCCAGTCTTTTTAACAGATGTCTAAACGTCGGTAAAACTGTGAAATACTGGAAAAACGCAATAATAATTTTAATACACAATAAGGGGGACACAAAAGACAAAGAATTACCGACCTATAAGCCTCCTTTCAGTAATCTATAAACTTTTCACAAAAATCATGACAGCCTGTATCACCAATACATTAGATTCAAAACAACCCAGGGAACAGGCAGGGTTCCGCAGCGGATTCTCAACTACAGACCATATCCACACACTAGCTCAAATAAGGGTGAAAACAAACGAATATAGGAAGACCCTGTGTATGGCATTCGTAGATTATGAAAAGGCATTCGATTCGGTACAGATACCTGCAGTACTAGATGCAATTCGTAAACAAGGAGTAGAAGAAATATGTTGCAGATTATTAGAGGATATATATAAAGAGGGTAGAGCGACCATTAAAATCCACGCAGAAACCTATAAAATACCAATAAAAAGGGTGTTAGACAGGGCGACACCATCTCACCGAAGCCGTTTACATCTTGCTTAGAGGAAGTATTCAACAAGTTGAATTGGAAGGAGAAAGGGATTAAAATAGGGAATGAGCACTTAAGCAACTTAAGATTTGCAGATGACATTGTTCTTTTCGGCGAATCAGCAGATGAACTACAACAATTACTAAGCGATTTAAATAGGATAAGTCTGAAGATTGGCCTTAAAATGAACATGAAAAAGACTAAAGTCATATTCAACAGTCGAACCCCAGTTCAGCAAATACAAATACAGGGCGAGGTACTAGAAGCAGTGAACGAGTATGTATACCAAAGGCAGCTCATCAAGACGAGTACATTTTTCGATGCCGAGAGTCGTCAGACGTCCCCCTGCTCCTTGGATAGATGACGACATCAAGAGGGCTATTAAAGGCAGAAATAATGCCCACCATAGTCTCAAAAATAACAGAAATGACGCCGCCCTTAAGGCAGATTATAAAATAAAAAATAAAAATGTTAAACAGTTAATACAAAGTGCAAAAACAAATTATTTCAGAAACAGATTCATAGAATATAAAAACAATTCGGATAAAACATGGAAAATTATTAAGTCAATCGTACCTAGCAACAAACACCACACTGATAATCGTACAAGTTCTACACAAAGCACATAGCATTTTAACGAATTCTTTTCAAAAATAGGTAAACTAACTTATGAACAAACAAATGCGTCTACATTACAGCAAAATATAAATCAAGCTATGCCTACATCTAATGTTTTCAGACCAAAACCAATTGATGTGGAGATTATTATCCTAGTAATAAAACACCTTCGCGAAACAAATGCTGTAGGAGCAGACGGTATTGCTTTGTGCTTTATTAAGGATAATCTACCAGCAACCACACATTATCTGGCGGTCATAATTAACACTTCTCTGGTCACTGGTGCTTTTCCATCGCTTTGGAAACATGGAATAGTAACACCAATTTTCAAATCCGGAGATATAGACGACGTTAATAATTACCGCCCTATCACAATACTCCCTGTATTATCTAAAGTTCTTGAGAAAATCGTAGCAAATCAACTAACGAATTTCCTGGAGGCCAATAACCTATTATCTGAAACACAACATGGCTTTAGAAATAGGTTATCCAATGAAACAGCGTTATTGCAGATAACTAATAAAATTTATGATAATATAGACAAAAATCAGGTAAATTTACTCACATTATGTGATCTTTCAAAAGCTTTTGACAGTGTAAATCACAAAATTCTCCTTAACAAACTAAGATCCCATAGAATTGATTCTTTCTCTCTCTCTCTCTCTCTCTCTCTCTCTCTCTCTCTCTCTCTCTCTCTCTCTCTCTCTCTCTCTCTCTCTCTCTCTCTCCTCTCTCTCCTCTCTCTCTCAACGTGTGTTTCAATCCTATTTACAATTTTCATAAATGACTTATCAACCATTGCTCATAACTGCCTTCTAGTACAGTACGCCGATGATTCACAGTTTCTCCATAGTGACTCAGTAAATAACTTAATTACATTAATAAGAAATACTCAAAACACTCTTACACAAGCTAAAATATACTTTGAAAGTAATGGTCTTAAATTAAATCCACATAAAACTCCTCTCTCTTCTCTCTCTTCTCTCTCTTCTCTCTCTTCTCTCTCATCTCTCTCTTCTCTCTCTTCTCTCTCTTCTCTCTCTTCTCTCTCTTCTCTCTCTTCTCTCTCTTGTCTCTCTTCTCTTCTCTCCTCTCTCTCCTCTCTCTTCTCTCTCTTCTCTCTCATCTCTCTCTCTTCTCTCTCTCTCAACGTGTGTTTCAATCCTATTTACAATTTTCATAAATGACTTATCAACCATTGCTCATAACTGCCTTTTAGTACGGTACGCCGATGATACACAGTTTCTCCATAGTGACTCAGTACATAACTTAAATACGTTAATAAGAAATACTCAAAACACTCTTACACAAGCTAAAATATACTTTGAAAGTAATGGTCTTAAATTAAATCCACATAAAACTTGATGCATATTCATAGGTAGTCGACAGAACATTGCCAAAATCCCCATCGACACAACCATAGAATTTGAAGGCCACCCTATCAAACCAAACATTTCAGTGAAAAATTTGGGAGTACACTTGGACAGATACATGACATTTGAAACACACGTTGATAACATACACAGGAAAGTAATGGGTACATTAATATTTCTAAATCACATAAAAAATCAAATCACTACGGATACTAGAATCATGGTCGTGCAAACACTAGCTCTTAGCATAATAAACTACTGTTCAAATGTATGGGGTTCAACCAACAAAACACAAATTCAAAAAGTACAAAAATTACAAAATTTTGCTGCAAGAGTTGCACTGGGTAATGTCAGTAAATTCGATCATATTACCCCATATATACAAAAATTAAAATGGTTAAAAGTTCATCCTAAGTGCATTTATGATACCTGTCTCTTTACCTTCAAATTGATACATGGATTCTATCCACCATGGTTATTCCCCCTGCAAACTGTAGGGAACACAGCTGGCATTCAAACACGCCAGGTAAATTCCCTATATGTAAAAAGATCAAATACAGACACAGGGGCAAGACTGGTACAAATTTGTGGACCGAAAATATAGAACTTGTTGCCAGATAACATTAAAAACATTAACAGCTTTTGTAATTTTAAAACAAAATTGAAAGAACACCTTTTTACTCAAGTGTAAATATGTATGTATTCATATAAGAATAACCATTGTAATTTATGGAATAAAATGTTTGAATTTGAATTTGAACTCTCTCTCTCTCTCTCTCTTCTCTTTCTCTCTCTCTCTCTCTCTCTCTCTCTCTCTCTCCCTCTCTCTCTCTCTCTCTCTCTCTCTCTCTCTCTCTCTCTCTCTCTCTCTCTCTCTCTCTCTCTCTCTCTCTCTCTCTCTCTCTCTCTCTCTCTCTCTCTCTCTCTCTTTTTCTCTCTCTCTCTCTCTCTCTCTCTCTCTCTCTCTCTCTCTCTCTCTCTCTCTCTCTCTCTCTCTCTCTCTCTCTCTCTCTCTCTCTCTCTCTCTCTCTCTCTCTCTCTCTCTCTCTCTCTCTCTCTCTCTCTTTTCTCTCTCTCTCTCTTTTCTCTCTCTCTCTCTCTCTCTCTCTCTCTCTCTTTTCTCTCTCTCTCTCTCTCTCTCTCTCTCTCTCTCTCTCTCTCTCTCTCTCTCTCTCTCTCTCTCTCTCTCTCTCTCTCTCTCTCTCTCTCTCTCTCTCTCTCTCTCTCTCTCTCTCTCTCTCCCCCCTCTCTCTCTCTCTCTCTCTCTCTCTCTCTCTCTCTCTCTCTCTCTCTCTCTCTCTCTCTCTCTCTCTCTCTCTCTCTCTCTCTCTCTCTCTCTCTCTCTCTCTCTCTCTCTCTCTCTCTTCTTTCTCTCCCCCTCTCCCTCCCTCCCTCTTTCTTTCTTTCTCTGTATCTCTCAATCAATTGATCAATCACAAAAGTTATATCAATTATTATTGTTACTTTAAAAGAGGGGGGGGGGGGATTTATAAATAGGTTTAGGTAATGTGAATGCAAATTATACCAAGAGATTCAAGTAGGTTTTTTATTTCACTTTAACAGCTGTTATTATGAATATGTGATGGAAATATGATTACAAATTTGAAATTGTAGAAAATGCATCTGAATTGAATTACTAACGTGTTCTTATTTCTCATAAAGATCAGGGATTGCATCCGTACACCTTTAATTGGTGGTCAGGATTGACGTTTTATTTGTAATAAGTTACTGCTCGAATGTGTGAAAAAGGGAGGGTGTGTGTCTATCATTTTTTTCCATTTGTGATTGTGTAGAGAATTGTATGTGTGACCCTAAATTGGTCTGACTATCTTGACTGGATTAGAGAAAGTCTGAATATTGTCTATGATCAGTGCATTAAATTTTTGGTGATTTATTTGTAATTTGATTGTAGGCATTAGTGAATGATATGTTATTTATATTAGTTACTGCCAGTGTAGATATTCAATATTTTAAGGTGTTTTCCTCCGTTTGGTATTTAAGATGTTTACTAAAGATTTTTATATGTATTTGACCAGCTAACATTTTAACTTTTATTCTTCATTTCCAATGGAAGTTTAACATATTTTCATTTCCAATGGAAGTTTAACATATTACAATATCTTGTTCAGCATCTGTTTACTAGAAAATTTATCATTATTTTTCATAATTGTTACTTAATATTCCATTAATATTATTGATTAACAGTTATCCCATCAAGCATATGATGTAACATATATTGCATGCATCAAGCTTTTAAATGCTGGTAATCAATAAACAGAAAACCATTTCAGAATTTTCACTATCATTTCCTAGTTGTGCCATATTTATCTCTCCGTCTAAAGTACACTCAATTTTTGGTTGTCTTATCTCTAGATGCCCTAGATTGGTGGATTTAGATGAAGTACTGGGATGTTTTTCCTACAATATTTTTTTTTCCTCCCAACTTTGTTTTATTGTTTAGTCATGTACTTTTTATTTATTGATTGATTTTCTTCTCTTTTTTTTGTAGTATTATTTCTTTTTTGGTAGTAGGATTTTGTTGGAATATAATATTTTTAGGCATTGTGAGGGAAAGATCTGTAACATCATCTATTGGGTTTTCAAATGAAATGTAATAGGTGTTATATATATATTTAGGAGCATTAACATTAATCTCCTAACCAGACTTGGGAGCATTCTGGGGATTCTATGGTGTTTGGAGTTGGGGGGGGGGGGGTGAATACTTGCAAGATCTTATCAAATAGGTGTAAATAGTTGATACTGTACCCATTAAGTCCAAAATGATACTTGTTTTTGTTATGGCAAATCTGGAATCAGGTTTGATCATTGCCTTTGATGTAGCAAATTTCAAGCTAGTGCTGTGGGAAGCCACAAGCTAGTTAGTCAAGGCACCTCTGGCCTTGCCCTGCGATATTGAATTTAAGCATGACTTGATGTGAAAACAGGGAGGCTTCATCATTATATAGTTCTCTTTACAAATTGCATACAATAGATTTGCATAAGAAAAAAAAACATATGGGTGGGATCTAAGTAGAATTGATACAGATTTTGTTGTTTTACTTATTTTTAGATTGAAATTTGGCAAAATTGCAGGACATGCTCATAATCAAAAGTTCAATATGGTGTTTGGTTTAGAGGGCTGTGCAATTCACACTATTTATTTTTGTTATTTTTTCAATAAAAATGCTTTCTAAGGGGCCTTCCATGCTAATGTTTAGAAGTGAACACAAGAGTACTATCAAGAGAATAAGTTACCATGCTTAGCAAAGAGTTATTTACATGCGAGGGCACAAGCCATAGTTGAGCATGCATTTTTAGAAGACCAGCCTGGGTCAGGTGCAGCTTAATCCCTTTCACAATGGAAATACAGCTTTCATGCAGCCTGTCAATATTACTGAATTATTTAAGTAAATTCTGATTATCCAGAATATTTGTTTAAAGACCATTATATGCCATGTCATCTCTTGCTTGATCAACTTTGCCTCAAGGTGCTTGTGCATGCACCAAATTATTTCGGAAAATGTAGAAAGTGTATAATGAGAATGAGTTAATTAAAAATACAAGTGATGTTTTGATGCAGTGCATTTTGAAATTCTGAGGATAAACATAAGTAAAGCATGTCATTTACTTCTGATATGAAATTATTCTCATTTACATTTGACCATATTTTCCTGAAGAAAGACTATAGTTGTGCAAGTTGCTATACGGGAACTTTTATTCTCTGTCAGGAGGGTTGGGACATTGCCATGGCAAATGCTTCATAACTTTAGATCTCCTGACTTTGAGGAGGAGATTTTTGCCAGTATTTTTAAGTTGTGTGTGTGTTTTATATATGAACTTATGTCTTGGAATATTGAAATCAATCCAGTCTCCTGTAGTGGTGCCCTTTCTCTCTCCCTCCCTCCCGCCCTCACTCACTAATGTACTCAAATCACTAGGCACAAGACTGAACTATGAAAAGCAACATGAAATTGCACTTAATTAGCCTGTTGTTCTAAGACTAGTTACATCATCTAAACACAAAATGAATGTCTTAATATGTTATTTTTGCCAGTAGGTAATGGTTTTCAAACAAAAAGGCATCATTGTAAGGTTTATCACTTCTGAGTGAATGTTAAAATCAATTTACTTTCACTATGCAACCAATATGCTGATGATGAAATAGGGTCTTACAATTCAATTACAATTTCATGTTATGTCTTATTGTAGGATATTACCAGCTTTTAGTTCAGCTTTTTATTCAGCATTTTGGTGAATATATCCATCATTTGTTGAACATACTCTTTGAAACATGTGACTTATGGATAGATTTTGCTAAGTATTGTAACTACATCCAAAAATGAAATTATAAATGTGGGACTATCTTTCTCAAATTTGTTATTAACCCATTCGCGCCGGTTGACGTGCTGACACGTGGTCGAAAAAAGCCCCGGACCCGGGTGATGTCTTAGCACGGGCTACATTTTCGGCCCGCGTGCCGGGAGGCCAGTAGCGACGTGCTGAAACGTCCGCATTAGAATGATAGATTATTCTTAGTACAATTCGATTTTCATACTTGATTTGTCTTTGCTACTTTAGTTTATCCTTCTAAATAGTAGAAAATGGGATATAACGTAATATGAATGACGTCACAGGTATATACGTAATATTGATGACGTCATGGTGATTTCTGTTTCTGATTTGTTGAATAAGATGATCTGAGTCGAAAGACTATCGTAAAATCAATTGTAATTGGCCGAGGAATAAAAAGAAAAAAAAAATTAAAATTATATAACATCTTTTTGTTGCCCCACTAAAAGAAAAGGACACTTGAAAAAACATTGCTGTTACATGCATTCACTTGTATGCACATGTATGGTTGTTCATATTCTTTCTTTTCTTTTAGGAAGAAAAAAAAAAATTGAAAAAAAAAAAGCTATGTTTGTTACCTCACTAGAAGAATGCTTCCATTTCCCATTGGTATTACAACACAGGAGTTAAGAATATGGAAGAAGTTCAATAGAATAACACTAAAAAAACAGTGCTGTAACATCTTTTTCAATAGATTTACCTCCTCTGAACATAGCACTACTTTCTACACATGTCTACACTTTAGAGGCAATCACGTAAACCATAAGGATAGGGTGGGTGAAAAACGCTCTGCGAGCGTCAGCGCGACCTCGCGCAGCGGGAAAACACCCCGGGACGACCGGTTGTGCGCTTGAAATCTTCCCGGCGTGAATGGGTTAAAAAAATATTTAGCTCAACCTGTTAACTCAGCAAGACGTGCTATAGCATCAGTGGTCATTCTTCTGGGTGGCAAGTTTTTCATACCACGATTTAAGCCATTATTGTAATGGATAGCAAGACATCTATGCCATGCGATGAATGTACTTTTTTGCTCCAAAAAGAATGTGTATCATAAGCAGATTATGATAACAATAATAATTTATATAAAATCAAATGTCGCAAAAGTAGGGAACCTATATGCAACTTTCTTACAAGCAGAAATTATTTTCAAGGAATGTCCACTTTTCTTTTGGCTGTGTGAACAATTTTTTTTTAATAGAAATTATCAATCTGCTTGTGCACAGTACCAAGCAAACCGTGTGTCTGTAAATTCTTAAATGCCTCTCTGCTTTACAGCCTTAGGAGCCGCCTATGGCACAGCAAAGTCCGGCGTGGGCATTGCAGCCATGTCTGTTATGCGGCCAGAGCTGATCATGAAGTGCATCATCCCAGTTGTCATGGCTGGTATCATTGCTATTTATGGGCTTGTGGTGGCCGTGCTCATTGCTGGAAAGCTTGATGCTGCCAGCAAAGGCTACACCTTGTACCAGTAAGTGCTTTTCATAATAGATGTACGTCATACAACACTTTTGGCATGTGGAAGATAACTATTTCTCTTATGTCAAAAATTGGACTTATGATTACTCTAAAGTTTCTGAATAATTTACAGTTTGATGTAAGATACTAGCACTTCATATGTTATTATGAAATTAAAATTGGTTTCTATTTTTCAGTTTTACTTGATATCCTTGAGTAAAGAGTGATTTAAGATTTGTGTTCAATTATTTTTGTTTTCATAAGAAATAGATTTAATTCATTATGCGTCTTGTTCTCACTAACGTGAAATGCCTTTACAGAGGATTTGTTCACCTTGGAGCCGGATTGAGTGTTGGCCTCTCTGGTCTGGCTGCAGGATTCGCTATTGGCATTGTCGGCGATGCAGGTGTGAGGGGAACTGCACAACAGCCACGACTCTTCGTAGGCATGATCCTCATCCTTATTTTCGCTGAGGTAAAGGATGATAGTTGGAATGAGAATGGGAATCTAAGAGAGGGAGAGTAATTGGGGAAATTTTATGATACATGTTATTGTATCTTTGACTTTATGAAACATCTGTTTTTTGTCTGTAAGAGTGATCAAAACTTGTAGCTGTAAAGAGTGCCTATTTAGGTTTAAAATAATAATAATAATAATAAAATTAAAAAAAAAAATGGAAAGCAAATTGCAATTATTCATTATAATCTTTACTGTACCTAGCCATTCCAATTTTTTGGTGTTGATATGCTTTATATAATTGTTCTTAGGACATGACTTCAAGACAATTTCAGTGGATAAAGTCGCACCTGATGGCTTAGTTTTCTTGCAGGAAAGAGATGAAATTTTACTAATATTTGTTACCAAAAAATAATGTTCCCTCCCTTCCAGGTGCTGGGTCTGTACGGTCTTATTGTGGCCATCTACCTGTACACCAAGACCTCATCGTCTTAAACGCAAGGATATTTTACAAAGGCAGTGTCATACTCCTGGCATGCCCACCTACCTAGACCTGCCTGGAATGGGAATACCAAGATTGATTTGAAAAGAGGACTTTCGTACATTGTGGCGGGTTTGTGTTACAGTGGTGCTAGCTGCTCATTTGGCATAATCTTTGTTTTATCAACTGGGGAAAGGGGAACCATTGCTGGAATGTTTTACCTGAAAGAATTTCTGTTCAATTTCTCAATACAGCTGGAGAGAAGAAAGTTTTGTATAAGGTACAAAATTTTAATTTACATCATAATTGTCTTATACTGAGTTTCTGCTAGCACCATGTAACTTGCTGGCAAACGCAGTGTAAGGAAAGGTCGTTTGGCAAGAACTGCATTGGTTACGGGTGAAGTGTTGATCTGCAAACATAGATTATGTAATTAGATATTTATTATGTTTACCTGCCTGTAATGAATGCATTGTTTATAAATCAACAGTAATTTGAGAATTAGGATAATAACAAAAAAAAATTATAAAATTATAACTTAGATAATTCCTAAATTGCCAAAGACAGACACACACACACACAAAGAGAGGCCTTGTGCAGAAACCTTGGTTGACTAATCAGTGTATCAACTACACGTCAAATGAGTGTGCAGTTGGTGTCCGTCATTTAAGGTAGGGAAGCATAAAGGAAGCAGCAGGAAGTTTTACATGTTTTAAAAATGGTCTCAAGATCATTTTACAATTGATTAAAGACAAGATTTACAAGATAATGTAAGAAAAGTATTGGATTATCATTAAAGAGGTTGTTATTAGAAGAGACCAACCAACCTTTTCATTTAGTATAATAAAGCTTAATGCTTTTTGAACACACCATAGAATGCATTGTTAGGATAATGCATCTAGCAGAAAAGAAATATTGGTATTGGAAACTTGAACATTTGTTAATATAGTAAATGCTTCAGTATTTCTGCGTGTCATCATGTATGGGATTATCCAAGTTAGGAAGTGATTTTATTTGTAATTGTTTTTTACAAGGTTGTTAATATGTATAATATTTATCTTCAGATATATTATTAAAGTCTTTTGTAGATATTCAGATTATGTTATTTTAGGGGAAGTGACATGCTGCATATTGCAATAAAACAGAGGTCATAGTTTTTAAGTTCGTTTATTTTTGGCCACCATGTACAATCAAGGTGAAGAAATGTCTTGGCTATGAAGGGGTTTATATTCACATATCACGACTTAAAAAGTTTGTCATTAAATCTTGCCTGGTTAAATCTATAAGAAAAAATAAAGAAATATGCATATGGTTGTTATAAAAAAGAGGAAAAAAGATTGGAACTATTTATAAAGCACAATTAAGCATTTAGGGTATTTATTGATGCTGTAGGTTTTGAAGCCTGCGTCTTCAACTAGTGAACATTCCAGTCCTTTGCCAAGTATGTAAAACCTATTGTTTTGTTGAGTAGGTTTTAGGTTCCACTTCCCTTAAAGATAGATGTATTGTATGTGTGAAATTGTGAGGATTTATGTCATTATAAGATTCTCTCGAGTCTCTAGTATATAGAATCAAAGACTAATCAGTACTAAGATTTTAAGTGGCTTAATTTCACGCACCATTATCTGGTTAGTAAACGAAGGACACCGTTTTAGTTTTTTATATTTATCTTTTGTTTTTTCATTTTTTGTTTTTATCTTTTCCCTAATACCCCCCACCAATGGATGTTTGTGATTCCATGTAGCCAATACTCAACTTAGTGTCTGAACGTTAAAAGATGTGTTTTTTCGAGAGAGGTCATCAGTCTGGCTTGTCCTTCCCAATTATCAAGTTTTGTCCAAGTGTAAATGTTTTAATCAGTGCATAAGTCAATATTAAGATGGTGTGTATGTATGTACAGTATATTAGGACTAGATTGGTGTAAAAGTTGTTCCAGTAAATTACATGTCAAATACTGTTTTATTTCACCATTTTTCTTGATAAGTACTGTATATATGGTAAAAAGTTACACATTCTGCATTTTATACATATTTCTTTAATTGATCAATGGACATTCCTAGAAGAGTACAAAAAATGTAATGTTCAGCAATCAATGTGGTGAACCTAAAAAATTGGGAAAAAAAAGTTATAGCCAAATCAATGCCATATTCTTGGAATCAAGAAAAATAAGAACTAACAAAATGATAATCTAAAGTGCGATTTTAGTATTTATCAGTGTTCATAAGCATTTATTACATTCACAACAGAACAAATAGTTAATGCATTATTAACCCACACTGGACGGGTGGTACAGTACTGTACCGCGCATTCAAAAGCCCAGTGGCCGGGCGGCACAGTATTGTGCCAGCCATTCAATTGATTTAGGCCTAATAATTCGAACGCCCCGGCATTGGGACATTCAAGGCTAGAATTCCCCCGTCGTGGATGGGTTAACAGGTTCAGAAATCTTGCGCTATTCCTGCTCTAAGTACTTGGAACCCATTTCAGATTTAGCCAATCCTGAATTCAAAGACTATTCAAATTCCCTACTCAAGCCCTTTCTAAGGTACCAGAAAGTATACCTTGGCAGGATTAAGGTTAAGAGAGAGCTGAGGATATAAAGAGCATTGCTATGACGTCACATTTCTTTCTTTTTTTTGGCCCAACTTATACAGGAGTGAGTGCTACTGATTTAAGGTGTTGGTTCAAGGCTCTCAGCAAGGTGTCCAATCACATTGTAACAATGGTCCAATGATGAATCACGTGTTAAGTCAATATGTGGCTCTTAGCAGAAGGGAAAACAACACAACATTGATATGTATGTCAGAACAGGAAAAGCATGAATAAATGGATGGACCAGCAAACATACATATGCAAGGATGAAATAAAGTCATAGAATTATATATGGGAGGGAGAGGGGGTGTAAAGATGATATAACATGTTAAAAGCAGTGCATCAAAGAAAATGGAAATGCATTTATAGAATAGCATACATATAAACATGAAAATAATATTCAATAACAGCAATGACAAATTACAGTAATAGAAACAGGGTTTGTCACTAATGAGTTAACTCTGTTTTTTTTTCTTTTTCTGCCTTTTTTCTCACTTCTATTTTTCTCACTTTTTTTCTTTCTTTTTGTATTTCTTTCTCTCCCAATTTCTCTTTTTTGCCAATCTCTCCACTTCTCTCTCCTCCACACACACACACTCTCTCTCTCTCTCTCTCTCTCTCTCTCTCTCTCTCTCTCTCTCTCTCTCTCTCTCTCTCTCTCTCTCTCTCTCTCTCTCTCTCTCTCTCTCTCTCTCTCTCTCTCTCTCTCTCTCTCCCTTTTCTCTCTCTCTCTCTCTCTCTCTCTCTCTCTCTCTCTCTCTCTCTCTCCTCTCTCTCTCTCTCTCTCTCTCTCTCTCTCTCTCTCTCTCTCTCTCTCTCTCTCTCTCTCTCTCTCTCTCTCTCTCTCTCTCTCTCTCTCTCTCTCTCTCTCTCTCTCTCTCCTTTTCTCTCTCTCTCTCTCTCTCTCTCTCTCTCTCTCTCTCTCTCTCTCTCTCTCTCTCTCTCTCTCTCTCTCCTTTTCTCTCTCTCTCTCCTTTTCTCTCTCTCTCTCTCTCTCTCTCTCTCTCTCTCTCTCTCTCTCTCTCTCTCTCTCTCTCTCTCTCTCTCTCTCTCTCTCTCTCTCTCTCTCTCTCTCTCTCTCTCTCTCTCTCCTTATTCCATACTTCTCTATCTCTCTCTCTCTCTCTGTCTCTATCACTATCTCTATCTCTCCCTCTCCCAATGATGTATATATATATATATATTTATATATATATTTATATATATATATAATTTTTCCTCTCTTTCTTTCTCTTTCTCTCTTTCTTTCTTTCTTTCTTTCTTTCTTTCTTTCTTTCTTTCTTTCTTTCTTTCTTTCTTTCTTTCTTTCTTTTCTTTCTTTCTTTCTTTCTTTCTTTCTTTCTTTCTTTCTTTCTTTCTTTCTTTCTTTCTTTCTTTCTTTCTTTCTTTCTTTCTTTTTCTTTCTTTCTTTCTTTCTTTCTTTCTTTCTTTCTTTCTTTCTTTCTTTCTTTCTTTCTTTCTTTCTTTCTTTCTTTCTTTCTTTCTCTCTTTTTTCTCTCTCTCTCTATTTTCTCTCTCTCTCTCTCTTCTCTCTCTCTCTCTCTCTCTCTCTCTCTCTCTCTCTCTCTCTCTCTCTCTCTGTCTCTGTCTCTCGTCTCTCTCGCTCTCTCTCGCTCTCTTTTCTCTCTTTTTTCTCTCTTTTTTCTCTCTTTTTTCTCTCTCTTGATTCTCTCATTCGATTCATTCTCTCTATTCGACTCTGCTGGTGGATGAAATTAATTTGATATTGTTTGACAATAGGATTTAAACTTTTCATAATGACGCATAACTGAAATGTGAGAAGTCTTAAGAAATGCCCTTCTAAATTCTATTCCATGAATCTCACTCAGGTAATTGTCCTCTCTGAGGATATTTCTTTTTAGAATGATCGAATTACCAAACGTTTTCTGTATTCTGCCCAGAAATATTACAAGGTCAGACAGCTTTAGGCCCAGTCGTTTTAAGAGCATAATTTTGTCTTCGAATGACATGATTTAGCTACTCATTTTATACAATATACTTCGAATCATGTAATATATGACGCGATCGCTTTCCTGTTTAGAGAAAGTGATCTAGGGAGACATTATCTTGACATGCAAAGCAGCTCCCTCTTCAGACTTACTTTAGCGCGGTTCTAACCCCTTTCTATTGTATTTGCTATTCAGGAGGCAACACGTACTAGGAAGTGATAGCAATAAGTGTCTTGACTATTTTTTTCTGGTAGCTTGGTGGGTAAGTGCTTACAGCTAGCTACCTACTTAAAAGATGCAGAACTATGCTATCAGTATGAGAAAAATAGATTGCTAATGACGCAATGTATGATAGATATACTGTGGCTTATTTTTTCAACCAATTTTTCTCAGTGAATGATTTATTTCTACGTTTTGATTGCTGTATATACAGAGTCATGCACTGTGAAACCATCCCAGTAAATGTATTTTTATCTAGAACGTCACACTTGTGCCACTTCTTATGTCTTCTTTCAGTCTCTGTGTGTTTGTCTATTTGCCCAACACTCACTCTCTCTCTCTCTCTCTCTTTTCCTCTCCTCTCTCTCTCCCTCTCCCTCTCTTTCTCCCTCTCCCCCTCCTTTTCCCTCTCTCTCTCTTTCTCCTTCTCCCTCTTCCTCTCCCTCTCTTTCTCTCTCTCTCCTCCCTCTCCCTCTCCCACTCCCTTCCCTGTCCCTCTTCCTATCCTTCTCTCCCTCTCCCACTCCTTCTCCCTCTCCCTCTCCCTCTCCCTCTCCCCCCTCCCCTCCCCCCTTCTCCCTCTCCTTCTCCTTCTCCCTCTCCTTCTCCTTCTGCTTCTCCCTCTCCCCCTCCCCCTCCCTCTCACTCTCACTCTCACTCTCACTCTCACTCTCACTCTCACTCTCACTCTCACTCTCACTCTCACTCTCACTCTCACTCTCTCTCTCACTCTCTCTCTCTCTCTCTCCTTCTTCCCCTTTGCCCCACTCCATCTCGCTTATAAACATCCTGTGCCACCACAGAATTATCCGACTTTTTTGTCAACGTTTGTCTATGCGCTGTGTGTCTTCAATGCATAAATGAGTAAACTATGTTGTTATGATTAGTCTATGTCGAACCCATTTTCTAAAAGTAATGGAACAACAAATAAGGGAATAAAGCATCCCACTTTATGGCTTTTAAATCCGGTTTCAGAAAATTATCTAAAAAAAATCTCCCAAGTGCAATGCAGAAGATATTACACGTTTTTCATCCAGGCCTACGAGGGGCTGTAGAAAAATAGGCATACACCAATGAAGTATAAAGGGAATCCATTGATAAAGAAATGAATTATGAAGACCTAACAGGAAACAAATTAGAAAAAAATACTAGAGGGAAAGATGTATAATCAAGGAGAAGGAGTTTAAATAGACAGGATCAGCTGTTTGTTTGAACATCCTGACTCAGCTGCCTCCTTTGGTAATCGTGACTAGGCACAAACAACTCTACGGGCTTGGAACTACATGTATAAAATATAAAATTTAGGCCCTGCAAGAATTAGACTTGGATACAGAATGTATTGGCAGGTCAGTTCAGAATGCAATGTAGAAGAAACTAAATGCAGAATTTGCAACGAAGAGTATAAACGAACACTTGAACATTACATTTCAGAGTGCCATATGATACAACCTTTCAGGCCACCTAGCATGAGGTATGCAGAGTTATGTAATTATTTCATAACATCAACTGTGCTAGAAGATGTACTTATGCTATATCCGGAACTTGGTATATGAAACCCTACTACAACATTTATCAAATGTCTATTCACAGTTGATATACTATAGAATATAATAATGTTATTACCTTAATTTGTAATACAATGTTAGCAACAATGTCATGACTCTACATCAATGTATCAAAGCTTGCCCATGCCTGTGCAGTTAGCCAGGGTGGTAAATAAAGATCTAAACTAAAATGTAGGCCAAAATTATGATAGAAAAAAATATAAATGTGAAAATTATGAATACATAACAAGAAAGGTTACAGAGCTAATATTGAGTAATCATATCTACTGTAATACTAGCCTTGAAATAAAGACGGAAGAGATACAAAGATGTCATGAAGTGTCAAGAGCGTTTCGTAGAAAAGCTTGTTCGAGTTGAAAAGGAGAGCAAAACATAGCTACGAATGGGCAAAACGCAGCTTAGAGGTAGAATTACATAACTGGACAAGTGATCAATAAAATGAACCCTATGAGTGAACAAAAAGCCCTTACACCTGAAAGGTATAAGGAAATATGTCTTAATGAGAAAAGGTAAACATCATCTTTATAGAACTTGTGGAAGAATTTAACAATCAGTCTTTAAGGGAAATAAAAAGGTTTGACTATGAATATTCTGAGATGAAACTTAAAGTCCTATAAATCAAGTCTAAAGAGTCGAGTGTTGAGGGCATAGTGTATATATTTTGTAAGATTAACTGTTGCATACAGGGATAGCTTTGCTTGCCTTATCCCCAGGTCGGGCACTGGTGTAACTTGATGGCACTCTGGTTGGGTTATATTTCAGAGGGAGCTTCACCCGACTTATTGTGTTTTGTTCATTGACCCATTAAAGTACTAGAGCCATATATGTGTTTGTCATTTTTTTGTGTTATACTACCTCATGTGACATATGTGCCTACTGACATTGTGTATCAAAGTTGTAATATATGGTCCACATCATCTCATTATATTTTTTATGCTCATTGTAATACAAGTTTTACAGTTTTATGGTATCATAGGAAATGACTTAACAGCGAAATTTATTACTATCTAACATTATAAGAAACATTTCTTTAAAACATTGCATCCACAAATTAATGATAAGCACACTATAGAAGTAGTAATACATACATTCTGGGTGCTTCATCTTCCTTCCTTTCCTAGAAACAATGACGCCAAAATCGGAGGCTTTTGGGCGGATGACGTATGCAAGGAAAACCGAATAGGCTAATTAGAGTCGCATTTGAACATGGCTTTTAAATAGAAATGAGTATTGGGTCTAAAAGAGTCTATTTGAATTGTAATAGATAAATCTCGTGAAAATAGACTGAGGAGAAGGCTAGCCAGCGCATACAAATTCAAAAATTCAAATTCAAATTCGACCGGAATGGTTTCCCGCAGCCCGGCCCGTTTGGAGGAATCACTCGTCTGTCCTTCCAGAACATATGAGATGAAGTTTTTGTATCAGGCAAAGGCCCCCTACCTCTGAGAGGGGTTTTAATTAAGGGACGAATATCCCTGCTCTCAAATCCAGTAAAAAACGTCCTAACAGCATATTTATTCCAACTCTTTGGGTTATAAGTGTTATATAAGTTTTATTTTTTTATACAAATTAGAAAATTTACATTTTCAAAACTTGTCGAATGTTTTTAGATGGCTTTAGTATGAATATAAACATTGAGAGGAAACGTATAAGGTATTGCTGTCAAACCAAGAGTTTCACATTCATCGGATCGTCTCGGGGTGGTAACATTTCCATATAATTCCCTAAATATATGATTCAGCTAATTCATTTATTCAGTTAATTTATGTATTCTGATAAAGCATACGAGCAAACCTTTCGATCTAACGCCATGACCTGTATAGTCACGTGATTCCGTATACTCAGTACGTCGATTATGACATTCCCCTTCAGGAGGACAGCGAGATTGGTCGATAAACGAAAGTAAAAGTATATTCAAATATAAGATTTGCTTGTTTTGGTCGATGAAAGTGATATGAAGTCAAACACATCAGCATGAGAGGACAACGTCAATGGCTTGATTATTAAAGATAACGTTGCCTATCAAAGCGCTCTTGATAAGTTACAGCTGATGAGCTTTTAATCGAGGGGAAGCTTCGATCAAAGGAGCAATTCGAAAAATCATTGAGGTCACAGACAAATCAGATTTATTGAAATATCTATAGTTTGTGTTTTGTGTTATTTGGGAAAAATGTCTGATGTTCAGGGTTGAGAAACGTTGTTAAAGCTCTGGATTTACATTGATTTTACTTGATTATTTATTTGTGCGTTTTGGGTGCGAAGAATCATATGCTTTACTGACAAGTAAGAGTGAATCCTGCATGAGCATCAGCCAGTAAAACAGAGGTAAGAACTTTTTATTTAGATGTTCAGAAAAGTCCGATTTTCTAAATTCTATATTGTTGACTCAATATCTAATGTTGAACACTTCAGCAATGACTGACATCAGCCATTGAAAAGTCACTGGTAAAACAAAAAGGAAAATAATCAATTCATTCGAGGAGCAAAAGGCGCCTAACCCATTTTCCGCTGTCAGAGCCACCCGCCCCCTGAGAAACATTTTTTTTTTTCACCAAAGTATGTTCGTTCCTAAAGACGTTATTTTTCACATTTTACCCGACAATTGTGGATTTTTTGAGGATCAGACCCCTAACCCTGGTAGTTACAGCCGTGTATATATTTTTAAAATACGTTTTTGGGGTATCGTACTGACTGACAGATTCCCTGCTTTATCCTCGTTTTTTTTTTACTGATTTATGTCTTTGTCTGAATATTTTTGATGTGCTGGTTAGTTAATCTGCTTATTAATAAATGAATTAATTTAGAAACGAAGATCATTTGGTATTCTAACTCACTTGAACCTGTTTTTTTCTGACATTTTCTGGATTTTGAAGAAGTTCTCGTACTTAGGAGTCCGTTTTTCTAAATCAAAGCAAATAATCAAAGTGTTTCTCGAAACATATTGAATATATACCGGTGTCACTGTTATTTGCTCTTCACGCTAATGCACAGTAAAATGTTTCCTCACGGTCTTTAGCCAATACACAATATGACCGCATTTTTAAACTTTGGGTTGATATCACTTTTAATTTAATTTGTACTACCTTTATTTCTCTCTTTTTTTCTCCATTCTTACATTTCTAGATCTTATTCGTATCACCATAATTCTTTAGAGAATGAACATGATGCTTTGACGTAGTATAAAAGCAACGAAAATTAGTGAACAGAACCAACCGCTAAGAGAGAAAGCAACGTGTCACTAGCAGTGTCATACAAAAGGTTCCTTGTTATTTGCGAGTAGACGTGCGCCTCAGATAGGTGACACCTTCACATGTTTTGATTTCAACTCGTTAAAGTGTGTGTATTATCATTATACCACAAGGGAGAGCGAAATGATTAGATAATGCTTCAATGCATACACAATATAGTAATAGTTATGGATTGTGACAGCATATTGGAATTATCTTTACAACTGTGTTTCTACATTTAGGTAAAAGTTTAACATTAATTTGAGTGTAAAATTATATCTCAAGTGTTTGGTTGTTTATTTCATATGATTGTATTGATAGTAAATTTCATTAACTCCTCCGATCGTAATGTTGCATCAACTAAGGCCTTATTTATTCTAGATCTTCTATCCAGCAAATACAACTACAATTAGAAAAAAAATAGCCCATCACCTTTTTTTCTATGTTTAAGGATTTATTCTGGAAGATAAAGGCAATATACATGTAGACTAATACCCCATTCTTATTTGGTTAAATGAATAATGTCCCATTTTAGATCACTGAAATAAAAGAACACTAAATTCTGCTTAGGCTGGGCATATATATATAGCGAAAAATAGAGTGAATTATTTTCTATACATCTTCATTTCTGCATTTACGTCGTTTCGCATTTCTTCGAAATTTTCTTACTTCCACTTTTCCCTATAGTCTTTGTCCCACTCGCATTCCTATGAAACTGTTTCTCTATTCCCACGACGTGAGAGACACCGACAATTTCCCAGCCTATTCCCAGCAGGCGAGAGCGGCCATTCGAACGCCATGACCTTCTCAGGCGGCAGCGCTCTAGCTCTCCTCGAAACTCTTGACGACCCCAGCAGAAGTGGAGGTCGAGGTGGAGCTGCAGGAGGAGGAGCAGGAAGAGAAGGGACTGATAATGCAGGACGTGGCTCAAGTGGCATCAGCACTCGGGGCGGGGCAGCAGGAGAGAAGGCTGAAGGGATCTTTCACATCAGCGGTGATGACACGGGAGATATTGTAAACAAAGAATCTGGTAAACTTTGATTCCGATCGTGCAGGGGAGTGACATTATAGACAAAGAACCGGGTATTCTTTCACCCCAATCATATAGGGAAATATCTACAAAGATATGAATAGATGGGCTAGTAAAAACTGATTCCATACATAGAAAAGAGGAGGCTGTTGCATCGTTTGTTTTGCGTTGATCGCATTGCTAAGATCTGATGATTCTTTGTGATATTGGTCTTCGCTTTTGATTTTAGTATTCTGTATTAATGGATTTATCTATAAGCATCACTCGGCTTACTTGTTTAAGATGTTTACATAATTATGCTTGAAACAGAATGTTTATAAAAATCGACAGTAAAAATATTATAACATGAGAGGGAACTTAATTAGACAAGTTAATCAATCATGAGATATATTTCTTCG
>BOPN01000666.1:415000-425000 GCA_017312705.2 Penaeus japonicus | reverse complement strand
CTCTCTCTCTCTCTGTCCTTCTCTCTCTCTCATTCTCTCTCTCTCTCTCTCTCTCTCTCTAACTTTCTATCTATCTATCGATCTCTCTATCTCTATCTCTATTTTTTTTCTCTCTCTCCTTTTCCCCGCCCCCCTCTCTTTTCTTCTCTCCCCTCGCGCTTTCTCTTCTTTGTTCATATATCCTTCTCTACTTCTTCTTCTTCTTCCTTCCTCCTCTCCTCTCTTCGCTCTTCTTCTTCTTCTTCTCTTCTTCTTCTTCTTTCTTTCGTCTGTCTTTCTGTCTCTCTGCTTATTATAATTCACGGCCACAACCTATATACTTGCAGAGATAATGTACACACCTCTGCTGACGGCGTACACAGGAGATGAAAACCAGCAATGATGGATTAATTCACCCTTCAGGATCGTCGCGCAGGCTCGACTCCGCCCGTAGATTTTTATTACTCGTAATACACACGAACAGACACGCACCTACAGTCAGTTTTCATGCAGTACAGTATATTTCACGTGATAGCTTGTGTGTGTTTGTGTGTGTGTGCGTGTGTGTGTGTGTGAGAGTGAATCATGTATTCGTTCGTTACAAGCTCCCTTCCCTTCATCCCTGACTCTAAGCTTCTCTCATCCTCAGCTCACTCCAAGCTCTTCCCCGCGCGAATGGTATCGGTCGCGGTCCCATACACCTTGCGAGCGATCAGGATGAACCTAAACCAAGGAAATACGAATTTGAACACCCTCATGCCTCAACTTGGCCGTTTTTTGTCAAACTGATTTTATTGTTTCATGTTGATACTTTTTCGATATCTAGCGTTGGTTTATATTTTTTTTAGCACTGTTGATATCATTATTGTTACTATTATTATTGTTATTATCAGCATTATCAGTATAATTAGTGCTTTGTTATTACTATTGCCATTACAATTATTGTTATCATTATTGATAGAATTGCCCAATTATCATTTTCATTTTTATTATTATCGTTATTATTGTCATTCATATAATCATTTTGTGTCGACATTATTACTATTATCATCATCGGCATTGTTATTATTATTATTGTTATCATTATTTCTACGTTCTATGAAAATCAAATTATAATATGTTTTCATCATCATTATTATTTGCTGCAGTTTACATGATCTATTTCAAACTTATTAATCTTACTATAATAACATTTTTTTCCACCATAATAAAATGCAAAATGTGATTTGTAGCCTCGAAATGTGAGAGATAAACCTTTTTATCTTCAAATGTGCGTCTTATAAAGTACTGCATTTATCTGAAGTCGTATTCTTGACGCGTTGTTTTGGGTGTTATGAAGTTCATTTCAATGACATACACAGGTAAGGGCTAATTTCGGAAAAAGGAAAACATGACAAAAATCATTTCATTTCATGATTCATAATGTTTCAGGTTTAGGAGAGAGGAGCACATAGTAACTTAAGTACTACTATGTGCGCTACCAGCATAATAAATAAATCAGGTAACAAGGAATTTGCTGCAGATGTGCTTGTTATTATATCCCTGATCCACTTGTCGAAGTGGGATACATTGACCACTCCCTGTGGGTAGATCAGTTTGCAATTCCTCGTGACAAAGGAAGCAATCCCGAAGAGTTGGTTCGCATTAACATAGGCCCCCCCGAGTCGCCCTGAGGGAGGAGAGGGGAGGGATCAATTAGTGTCATGATCGGAAGTGTTGTTGAGAGACAAAGGCAGAGACGTGAATTGCCAATGTTTTTCTCTGCCACTGCTGTTCTCTTGTTAAACACATTAATTACAGCCAAATAAGCTGGAGACAGAGACAGAGAGAGAGAGAGAGAGAGAGATAGAGGGAGGGAAAGAGAAAGAGAGAGAAAGAGAGAGAGAGAGAAATAGAGGGAGGGAAAGAGAGAGAGAGAGAGAGAGAGAGAGAGAGAGAGAGAGAGAGAGAGAGAGAGAGAGAGAGAGAGAGAGAGAGAGAGAGAGAGAGAGAGAGAGAGAGAGAGAGAGAGAGAGAGAGAGAGAGAGAGAGAGAGAGAGAGAGAGGGGGGAGGGGGGGGGGAGAGAGAGAGAGAGAGAGAGAGAGAGAGAGAGAGAGAGAGAGAGAGAGAGAGAGAGAGAGAGCGGAATCGAGGGAGAGAGAGAGAGAGAGAGAGAGAGAGAGAGAGAGAGAGAGAGAGAGAGAGAGAGAGAGAGAGAGAGAGAGAGAGAGAGAGAGAGAGAGAGAGAGAGAGAGAGAGAGAGAGAGAGAGAGAGAGAGAGAGAGAGAGAGAGAGAGAGAGAAAGAGAGAGAGATAGAAAGATAGAGATGGAGATAGATAGAGATAGAGACAGAGATAGAGATAGAGCTAGCTAGCTAGCTAGAGATAGATAGATAGATAGATAGATCAATAGATAGGCAGATGGATAGATAGATAGATAGATGGAGAGAGAGAGAGAGAGAGAGAGAGAGAGAGAGAGAGAGAGAGAGAGAGAGAGAGAGAGGGAGAGAGAGATAGATAGATAGATAGAGAGAGATCATTCCAAAGATTTTTCAAGTTGACTTACATAGCCGGATGACTCCCCTCTGTTATAAACACAGATGATTGAGTCGTCCTTCTGAGGGAAGATTCTCTTGCATAGAGAATCATTCAAAGTTTTGGTTGTTGCTACTTGGAGAACCGAAAAACTTTTGATTCCACTGTCTGGAAATCGGACAACAGAAAGCTACATAAGAATCCTATAAAAGAAAAACTACATGTATACGATTTCTTCATTCTACTATATACGAAAGTTTTTTGTCATCACTTAATCTTTGATAAAAATGACTTACTTTTGGCAGCTCTTCCCCATCCTGTGTATGTCAGAGTCATCCAACCTTTCGGACTCGTCTTCGGCAGGTTATCAGGCTGGACGTATTCTGAGGAAGAACTTGAGATGAGTGTTGTTCTTCTCCTACGCATAATAGGCCAAACTGCAATAGCGTCAGATCTTTGAATGGCGATTAAGCAGACACACATGCATACACACACTCATACAGAAAACAATCACGTGACTTACTGTTGAACTTTATCTTCTTCTTCAGTTTCAAAATTGCTATATCACTGACAATCACAATCTTCTTCGAATAGTCGGGGTGTATGTAAGTTTTGTTCACGGCTCTGATTTGTTGACTGCCTTTATTTTTCTTCAGGTCGTGGCCACCCAGAACAACCTTACATTTCCATGGCCTGTAAAAAACAAAAATGTGAAAAAAAAAGAAAAAAAAAAGATAGAGATATTTTATTGCAATTTGTCCCAATTACAGAATGCCATCAAAACATTTTGTCATATCTTATTTTGCACATGAAGGACTGATCAATATAGGTATCTCTTACCTGTCCACGCAATGTGCGGCTGTCACCACGTACACATCACTTATCACAGAACCTCCACAGACGAAGCGTCTGTCACATAAGAGGGCGGCCTGGTATGGGTAGGCGTGGGGCTCGGCTGTCCGGCCATGTATGATGCGTGGTGCCGCTGGAAAAGGCAAGTGCATTTTGTTGATTTTAATTACGTGTGTGTCGCCTTCATGGCATAACGTATGACAGCTTTAGTATTATTAGAGATGTTATACTGGTACGGACTGAGTGTGTGAAAGAGAAAAAACTAACCCAGAGGAGGTCCAGAGACAGGGAACGTGGGGAGAGGTATCCAGGAAATATTCGTCGCCTGATTTGTATCCTGGAAAATCAATTCAATCCTATCATTATATACATAGTATAGAGCCTGTGATGTAAGGAAGAAATACATACATTTCCTACACAGAAGGTCTAAAGCACCATATCAAGGAAGCACCAATGAGCGCAACTGAAAGTTAAGACACGAGTCCACGTGGAGAAATGTGATTCAAATGATGGCACTTTTTTCAGCTTTTGAAAAAATGTATTGATAAATCTTATTAGATAGCAGTTGAATAGGAACAAGTAAGGTTGGAGAAAGTTTACAAATTAGAAACCATAGTAAGGTCATTTGTTAGCACTGACCAATAAATATATAATTGAATAACTGAAGCGTTATATAGTAAATGGGAAAAAATCTGTACGCAAAATCCATTGAAAATATCACACGCAAAATCTACTAAAACGTCTTTCTATGGACTTCTACATAGCCGTTGATAACAGCGTTATTAATAACGTTAAAAAGATAATAGCCGTTGATAACAGCGTTATTAATAACGTTAAACGCGAAAAGCCATCGCTAATTCACCCGGGAATATAGTCTTCTGTTTCGATAGAAAAGCTAATTGGCAAACTAGTAATTGGAATTGAAAATCAAATGATAGATCACCAAATAAACGAATATATAAATAGGCCACATTAACCTCGCGAGAGTGGAAAGTTTATATAAAAAAAGGAAATTCATAAAATGGGGATGGGGCTGTAGTGGGGATGGGGACTGGGTGGGGAGACTGAAAATAACCTTTTTTCTCATCAAAAATAAAAAATCGCTCCATTCTTTAATCACCAAATGCTTTCCGTCATTGAAAGAGATAACTCATTTACTTCGTTTCTATTGTAAATCACTTCATACTAAGATAGACTCATAAAATAAACTCGCTGTACTTTTTCAGTATTTACACACGCACATAGAGATCTTCAGTAAGCGATGGAATACTTGGGAAAGCGAAATGTCGTATAAAAATAGGTAATTTAAATGACACTTTGCTAATGACAACATTCTGACGCTATCGCATCGTTCCCAGCTCTACTTTCGGCCACAGCTAAGGTTGAACAAGTCGAAATGCTGCGAATAGCCATTTGGCATTCCATGAAAGCGGAGTGACTAACACAAAACACATTTCACTTACGCCCGAGTCGAGAGGTGGGAGCGAGGCGATGCCGGCGACGCAGCAGAGCAACACAAGGGCGAACATCCTGCCAGGGATCTTCTTCAGGTCCTGACGAAGTGACCAGTTTTGAAATACTTCGATGACGCAAAAGCATGGCTCTTCCAGACAGGAAGAAGAGGAGGGGGGGGGGGTTGACCTTCGAATGTTTGCAAGAACATATTTGCAAACGTTAGGAGTGGTGCATCTATTCCCGGATTCGCAACCTAAATATTTATAATTCTACCTTGTTTTTGTTTTTTTTATGTTCTTGCTCTCTTCCACCCCCTGCTTCTCCTAATCTACTCTCTTTGTTTACTGATATCTTCATCATTGTTCATATCATTCTTACTATTATCTATCCGTAATATTTCTTTTGCTATCAATTGCATCATTATCATTGTTATTGATATCGTCATTATCACTGTTGTCATCAATATCATTACCATCATTATCAGCATTATCATAATTACTATCATTATAATTATTCTTCTTATTATTATTGTTATTATCATTATCCTCCTCCTCCTCATTATTATTATTAGTAGTAGTAGTAGTATTATAATTAGCAGAATTGTTATTGTCATTATTTTTTTTGTACGGGATAGTACGGTTGCAGCATCGATAAATTATCATAAGAACCATTGCACGTGAATGGCTACATCCGAAGTCAGTCACGACTGGGTGTGCGGAATTAATTTTTTTCGTCTACTACAAATTCAAATTAATTCTTACTTTTTTCTGGTATTTCCTTTAAAAATGGTTTGCTTAATATTCGAATTGCATGTTATAGCCACCAGATTCCATTGTCTAGTAAGCACTACTTCATAATCACCACTAAGAAGTCGTGTTTAAGAAGAGGAAGAGGAGCAAGAGGTACTCGGCACTCGGGCATGCACGAGCCGGGCCCTTATGCAACAAATAAAGTCATTCAGCACTGTGGGCTTGTAGGCGAAAGCACAAGTCTGAGTACACAGTCGCGTCTTGTGTTTATTCACTAAGCCTTTCCTGTCCCGAAAAGCCTCTCGTGTCCTTGGTGAGTCCCCCAGGGAGACTCAGGTGCAGTTGAAGAAGACACGCTCTCATACACACAGGCGCACGCACACACACACACACACACACACACACACACACACACACACACACACACACACACACACACACACACACACACACACTCCCTCTCTCTCTCTCTCTCTCTCTCTCTCTCTCTCTCTCTCTCTCTCTCTCTCTCTCTCTCTCTCTCTCTCTCTCTCACGTGCTCTCACGCTCTCACTCCTACATGCAAATTATGGCTCATAACTCATGAGGAAGGTCCTGAAAGACACTTTTTTCATCGTTTTTTTCTCTCTTTCTTTTTCCCTTGGGTCTTGATACAATAGCGGAAGGGGAGAGAGGAAGAGAGAAAGAAAAAAAATTATGGGGAGAGACCCATAAAAAAGTCAGGCGAGCGTTTGGCACGTGTCGAAACGCTGCAGATGATCCTTAACAGAACGGCGGTGAACAAGGGTAGTTGTATACTTGTCTCGTGTATGTGCGTGGTCCTTTCAGATAGGAATGGTTGCGGGCGTGCATCTGTGGATGTAGGGAGATATGAGCGACAGGCGGGAAGACAGGTGAGAGGGAAGACAGAGAGAAAGAGAAAGAGGGAAGGAGGGAAAGTGTCGCCATATTTACCTGTCCTATTAGGAGGTAGGGGATATGACTGGTTTATTTCGAGGTGCGAGGCGGGGCAGCCGGTCGTCTGGTAGAGGTCGAGGTAGTGTAAACACGGCCAGCATACAAGATAAGTCATTATTGTGGCAGAGGGGCGGATTCGGCCTTGCGGTTTATGTGCATTGTACTACCATGCATATGATGGTCCCGGCAACCGAGTGTGAGCTGCGATCAGCATAACAATGGTATGCCGACCATTGCTGCTGTAGAAGGCTATGGAGATGGTCGGAGATTAGGGAGCAGTGGATGGAGGGAGAGGCAGGTATAGTGCTTATAAAATGATGTTTTGTTGACGAAAATGTCATGGAACCCTGAGTAATAAGGCAGCGCAAATGTGAATGAGATGAGTAAAAACAATGAGTGTTGCGAGAGTATGAGTAAATGCAGCGTGAAGCAGCAGGGGGGTGAATTCTGAGTATTACTGTAAGCAGGAAGAGGAGGGAGACGGCGATACCCCCCTCTCTCCCTCACCCCACCCGCCTTCTCGCTGTCCGGGAGGTACTCGGAGCTATATACGATACCATCTACTGCCTCTTGTCCATACCGCGCCACACCACGTCATGCCACGCCACGCCAAGCCACCATGAGGGATGGCGAGTCTGGTGTTCTAAGTTTCTGGTTTATAAAGAAAAGTGTAATTGTGTTTTTATTTGATTATTTAGAGTGCGTTTTGTTTTTTTCTTGGGTTTCCGATTAAAGATGATTTGAAGGCTCATTTTTTATTGTAAGTTATCTTTGTTTTGAGAAAGATATTGTGCGAGCGCGCACACAGACACACACACACACACACACACACACACACACACACACACACACACACACACACACACACACACACACACACACACACACACACACACACACACAAAAACATATTCACACTTTCACACATTCACTCACTCATATTGAAAAAAAACAGTAATAGTAAAATGAAACAAAAGAAATAAATCAGATATCTGTATGCTTTTGAGTATTCATAGATGGATATCTAATCAACACCCAAGTGCCACTCTAAAATCAGGCTAAATCCCTCCTCTTGGGCGGTCATTCATCACGCACATTTCCGTGGAGGGAGAACGCGATGTGAATATATATATATATATATATATATATATATATATATATATATATATATAACGAGAGAGAGAGAGAGAGAGAGAGAGAGAGAGAGAGAGAGAGAGAGTGAGTGAGTGAGTGAGTGAGTGAGTGAGTAAGTAAGTAAGTAAGTAAGGATTAACATAAAGAGAGTCACGCTGAAAATAAGGTCTAAGACGGAAATAGGGACGAAATTTAGAATATGAAGCGAGATGGAAAAAACAACAACTGAGGACCAAGGGTAAATAGTGTGAGGATCAAGGTAAAGACAAGAGCCGAGGGTAACGTAAGAACCAAGGTAAAACCAAGGACTAAGATGTACGCAAGGGTAAAATAAGAGTCAAGGTTATGAAATGAGGTTCTAGATCGAATAAGAACCGAGATGAATCCAAGTGCCAAGAACAAAATAAGGGCCCAGATGACCACACAAGGGCCAAGCGTGAAATAAGAACCCAGGTGGAATTACAGCCCGTGATGAAAAATAAGGACCCAAGATGAAAGCTTAAGGGCGGCAGTCTTTAGCGTCTCGCAGCCTCAGCGACGGGCGGGAGACGAGGAGTTCGAAGCGATGCTTTAAATGGCTCTGGAATGCGGTGCATTTCCTACTTCTTCGTCTATGGTTTCCTTTCACTTCCCGTCCGTCGACTTCGTCTGTTACTTGTTTATTTTGGTGCCTTGGTATTGGTATTCGTCGTGCGGTGTGTTCCTTTATTGTTTTTTGTTTTTGTTTTGTTTTGTTTTGATTTGATTTGTTTTGTGTTATCGTCGGCGTATTTTTTGTTATTGGGGATGGAATCAGAATCTTGCACGATGTTTGAAAGATGATTATTGGTGCAGTTTTCGGGTTTGTGTTAATGACGTAATGATAAGATTATTATTGTTAATATTGTTATTGTTTTTATTACCGATAAATCCATTATGATTGATAGTATTATTACTATTATTTACATCGTTATTACTCATACCTTGTCGCAAACGACGGGGTCCGTACTCCCTTCTTCCATCGATTCCTTCTCTCCTTTCTCTCTCTTCCTCCCTCCCTCTCTCCCTTCTTTCTTCCTTCCCTCCTTCCCTCCTTCCCTCCTTCCCTCCTTCCCTCCATCTTTTCCAGCTACCTCTCCCCACCTTTCTCTCTCTTCCTCCCTCCCTCTCTCCCTTCTTTCTTCCTTCCCTCCTTCCCTCCTTCCCTCCTTCCCTCCATCTTTTCCAGCTACCTCTCCCCACCTTTCTTGCCCCTTGATGTAAGACCCTGTTGAGGGTGCCGGCGTACGGGAGTGTGTATAGATAATTACCCGTGATTATTTACGGGCGTTCCGTGTTTGCCTACTGTCGGCGCCGGCAATTACTCCCGGCGAGCTCGCGTGCCGCGCCTTCGGTAAGGAGCCGCTCGGATTGGTCGTAGATTAGTCGTGTGTTGGTAGAGGCTAGGGTGACGTCTTATTTTAGATGCTTCACACGTGCACGTACATTGTGTTGATAATATACATTTTACATACATACGCAATGTACAAATATAGTACACGCAGTACACAAGCAAAACACACATACACACACACGCGCATGCACACACACACACACACACACACACACACACACACACACACACACACACACACACACACACACACACACACACACACACACACACACACACACACACACACACACACACACACACACACAGAGCGTCAGTTTGCTGTTCGCGCAGAGTGAGCACAGCGTCCTTCACGGCGCGGGGTAAAGGATGCGTAGAGCGTCGCCGGGAGCGTGAAGGCTGAACAGATGGATTCCAAGCATAAGCATCCGAAAGCCGATCTTTGTGTTTAGATGTTGATGCTCTTTCTCTCCCCCCCCCCCACTCCTTCTTCCTCCTTCTCCTCCTGCCTTTTCTCCTCCTCCTCCATCCCCTTCTCCTACATCCCCTTCCTCATCCAATCCCTCCTCCTCATCGTCCTCCTCCTCCTCCTCCTCCTCCTCCTCCTCCTCCTCCTCCTCCTCTTCCTCCTCCACCTCCTCCTCTTCCTCCTCCACCTCCTCCTCTTTAACCAGCGTCCCGAGTTAATTCGAATCAAAGGTCTTTGGTTGGATTGGGATATCTATCCTGCAGGTGTAGCATGACACTGTGCAGCACCTGGATGCAACGCTTATTAGGAGTCACGGTGGTGAAGCATCAAATAGTGTGGTGGTTGTGCTTTCCTATCTGTGCTGAAATATTTTGCGAGAAAGAATGGGGGAAGGAAGAGAGGAAATATATATATGATGTATGTATATATATATATATATATATATATATATATATATATATATATATATATATATGTATGTATATGTATATATAATGTGTGTGTGTGTCTGTCTGTCT
>BOPN01000666.1:405000-407500 GCA_017312705.2 Penaeus japonicus | reverse complement strand
AGAGAGAGAGAGAGAGAGAGAGAGAGAGAGAGAGAGAGAGAGGGAGAGAGGGAGAGAGAGAGAGAGAGAGAGAGAGAGAGAGAAAGGTAGAGGGAAGAGAGATAGAGGGAGGTGGAGGGGAGAGAGAGGGAGAAGTGGAAGAGGGGAGAGAGAGGTAGAGGTGGAGGTGGGAGAGGGAGAAGTAGAGGAGAGAGAGAGTGGTGAAGGGTAGAGGAGAGGGAGAGGTGGAGGAGAGAGAGAGGAATAGGCGGAGGGGAGAGAGAGGGAGAGCTGGAAGGGAGAGAGAGGGAGAGGTAGAGTTAGAGGGAGGGAAAGAGAGAGGTGAAGGGGGAGAGAGGGAGAGGCAGAGGGGAGAGAGAGGGAAAGAGAGAGAGAGAGGGATAAGGCTCCATGAAACAAGGTGGATCCGAGGTCATTTGTTCCTCATGGAGCTCGAAGAGGGGATGGAAACAAGGGATTCCTAGTCTTTTGTTGGGGAGGGTAGGCTGCTTTTAATTTGCGTTTTCTGTGTATATTTAGGTAACCGCCAATTTATATGATTAAATGAACATATTTTTTGTGAAAGTATATCTTATATACACATACACATGATTGCCAATACGTACACGCACCCCCACCACCGCGTACGCACGCATGCAATATTGCATGGTCGTGCACAACCTTTCAAAATATCACTACACAGACTACTGCCAACTCGTGGTGACCCTTTTCCAAGGATCTCGTGGTTCGTGCCAGAACTTATCGACAGGTTGCTATCGTGAGGTCGGGGAAAAAACTATCGAAGCCATTATCGTCCGTCGGTGTCCAGGGCGCCACTCCCCAGCTGTCCCTCGCCCGGCCCCAGGCGGTGCTCGGGAGCCACGCGCCCCGGAGGCTGAGTCAGGGAGCCACGCATCTGCCGGCCCAGACGTCCACGTGGTGCAGTTGTTGTAGCACTTGATGTGTGCCGGTAGGGGGGAGGGGGTATATGTGGTGCGTATGTGTGGGTCTGTGCATGGGATCGTGCCTTTAACATGTGCGAAGAGCCATGCGAGGGGAAGCAGCGTGAAGCGGTGTGTCTGAAGCGTGCTGGAAGTGGGTCAAGGTAGAGTGCGCACGCGTGTTGCTGGGCCGCGCTGGGCAAGAAGAAGCGCCACGTGGGTATGCAAGCGACGTCACGACTGCCTTACCCAAGTTAGGGCGTAGGTAGTGTCTAGCTGCCTCTCTCGATAGCCATAACACAGCCTCCTACCAAATCAGGCATCCTTCGACGCCTGCTTTGGCTTTTATTGCCACGCGGGGCACGGAGAGCGCGCGGAGGGCCTCGCGTGGGTTTCGTCATCTGCGAGTTCCGCTTGACCTTGAAGGGCCCAGCTGAAAAAGCGAGACCTGTCCACTGCGTTCACCTGTGCGCCCGGGGTGAGACCGAGTCCAAAGTAAAGGCTCGGCCGTTCGGGGGCTAAACCAGCCACGTGTTTCTGAGAAATGCTTCATTAGTGCTTTGTTCGGGTGCCTTTTTTTGCTTGCATGTTTATTTGTGTTTGTGTGGACTAGGTCCGCTTTTCGACCACTGTTTGCAAAGGTGTTACATCTTGATCTGTGTTCTATGGCTTTCCAAACCACAAGGATGTTTTTTCAAAAACTCGTACCATGTCTTCTAATAGGGCAACGATACTGTAACATACAAAAAAAAGAGAGAAATCAGGAAAAAAGCATTAGCAACAACATAAACAGGGAACAGTAGTAGTATTAAGAAGACCAAATGAACATCAACAAACAAAAACGAAAGCAATGGCCCGTTGAACAAGGCCAAAAAATGTAATAAAAAAGCCAAGACGTTGTATTGGGATCCTTTAATATATATAAAAAAACGTCGACAGGAAGTGACTCGCATCAGACTCCCTCACGCCCCCGACGTAGCACGTGACGGGCGTGTGGATATCTAGAGGATGGCATCTACGGTAGGATTTGTAGATGATATCCACATCCGAGAACTCTGGCAGAAAAGAGGCTGAATGAAGAATAATAGGAAAGTTGATGGTTTGATGATAGGGATTAGAATGTGATTACAGATGTGTTGAGCGGATGGGGATTTACGGTTTGTCATTAAGTAACTCTTAATAAGATGGGACGTAATCAGCCACGTGTCTACAAGGCGAGAATGACTTCGTTAGTGGTTTGTGTTAGGTGCTCTCTCTCTCTCCCTCTCTCTCTCTCTCTCTCTCTCTCTCTCTCTCTCTCTCTCTCTCTCTCTCTCTCTCTCTCTCTCTCTTTTATGTCTATCAAATTGGTACCAGGAGCCTCAGCGTGGAATGTCAGCCGACCGAACCGGGAGAGACAAAATGCGCGAATTTCCAATGTCATTGACACACTAACGGTGAATGAGAACACGATTATCTCCGAATTTCCCTGGGAGAGAAACCCGCCCCGCATGTATGTTGATTTTATATTTCCACCTGTCGTAAAGCTACGATAGCACGACAGAAAACGGATGCTTTCACGCGACATTACGACTCTCCTG
>BOPN01000666.1:380000-387500 GCA_017312705.2 Penaeus japonicus | reverse complement strand
TGGGTGGGCGTTGGGCTTGGGGTGGGTGTAGGGCTGTGGGGGGGGGTGGAGGGCGGGAGGGGTTTTACTGAAAGCTGGGAGTACTGGAGCTCATGTGAAGGGTTTCGCACAAAAGCCGGAGGATGGAGGAGGATTAATTATGGAATTAGTTGTGTGTGTGTGTGTGTGTTTGTGTGTGTGTGTGTGTTTTTAATTCACTCTCGGATGGACGAAGATTTGGTTTTCATTCAATGTTAATTTTCGTTTTTGTTGGTGTTAGAATTGTTGTTGTTGTTGTCTCTGTTATTGTTGTAGGCCGTCGGAATTAATACGATTTTTTAATAATAGTGAGACAACGCCTGTTGTCACTAGGACTATATATATATATTTATGTTTTTTCATTTGTGATTATTATTTTCTTCCTACTTACGCTATCACCTCTATTAAACATATGGTATGACAAAGATAAAGAACGAAGGAAAATGAAATTACAATCAAAGAAAAGCATTATTACCGGAGGTCATCCTTAACTCTACCCCCCCCCCCAAAAAAAAAAAAAAAAAATGAATAAGATAAAATAAAATTATAATAATCTGCAAAATCGACTCCCCACCCCACCTTGAAGAGGAGCGAGGGGCGCATACGACTGGAGAAAGGGTTGAGGTGATGGAGGCGGGGGGGGGGGGGGGGGGCATCATTCCTTGAGGGCATTAAAATCAAGAAGGAACTCTGATGAGATTGCCGTCTCAAGGGCACGAGGTAAAAGCATGATGGGGGGGGGGGTTAGGGGGGCGGGGATGGATGGAAGGAACTGCTGCGGGAAGAAACATAGGCTGGTGTGGGCGGGGAGGAGGGAGGAGAAGTGTGGGAGGGATATGGGGGTATGAGATGAGGTGGGTAGCAGGGGAGTTAAGTGTGAGTGCGTCTCTGGGACATGTGGTTGCTGTGCTCTAGGTAGGAGTGTTGTAGTGTGGAGGGGAGTTATAAGTGAGTGTGTTTGGGGAGGTTGGGTGGATGGGGGGTAAGTAGTAGATGGGTGAGTGTGATGGGGGGTACGGGCATAGGATGACTGATGTGTGGGATATGGGTGAGTGTGGAAGGGGTTTATGAAGGGGGATGAAGGGGGTTGGAGTATATTAAGTGGTGAGTGTGTTATAGGATAAAAGAGATAGGTTTAGGGTATGAGGTTGGGGGGCGGGGGACTCTGGTTGAATATAATAGGTGTTATAAGAGAGTGTTGTAGTATGGGGGAGGGAGGGTTAAGGGATGAGTGAGTGTGGCTGGGGAAAGGGGCTGACTGAGTTAAAAGGACGGGGGGTGGATGAGTCTGGTAAGGGGCATGGGATGTTGGGGATGGGGTTGGGGGGTATGGGAATTTTGTGCTAGTGCGGCTAATAGCAAGAAGAAAAGGCAGATGATTTATGCAATTTCTATTTACCTATAATATTTGTTTGTTAATATAATTGCTTATTTGCGAGTCATATTAAAAACAAATAAAGTTGTTGGTTAAGCAAACGCTTCGTTGCCATGAAACCGTGAATAATGAAAGGCTTTTATCTTCTTCTTTTTTTGTGTGGGGGGGGGATAGGGGTATAAATGGATTATTAAGGGTGGATATTATAGTCCGCGAGAGCTTGTATTATCCATACATGAATTTAAGATGTAGCGTTTAGCGTGGGTAGGGTCGATAGGGGGAGAGGGGTCGGAAAGTATTCGGGTATAAATGGTATTAGCGGGGGCGGTTTGTGGGGTGGAAAGTGTGGCACGAAAAAAAGAGTTGAGTGGGTCAGGGGTGCGTGTTTAGGGGCTATAAGAGGACGCAGGGAGGAGGAGGGGACAGCGAGAGGATAGGGCAGGAGGAGGGGTAAAGCAGAATTGAGAAGAGGACGCAGGGATAAAACATAGATACGAACAAGGCGCAGGAAGAAATGGATAACAAAAGAAGAGAGGGAGGAGGAAAGAGATAGAAGGAGAAAGTAGGGACGGAGAAAACACAGGGATGGGGGAGGGGAGGCATAGGTTGAGACGGACATGGAAGGGATATAGGGGAACAGACACGAATAGAGAGAAGACATAAAAAAAAAACATGAACGAGGTGAAATAAGGAAAAAAGAGAGAACGTAGACGAGAAGAAGAAACACAGAGATAGAGCACAGGAGAGAAAAAATCGAGGCAGGGAAAGAACAAAGACCGAGGGAAAGATGAGGGTGGAGAGAAAGAGAGAGAGAGAGAGAGAGAGAGAGACGAGAGTGTGAAGAGCAGGTGTGGCCTACCTGTATGCGAGAGATAATTAACCTGTATGTGTTTCTGTCGGCTTTGAGAAACGGTTTATCGGGAGGCTCGATCACTGCAAAGCCCTTACGAAGTCTATAGTGTTTTTCTGTTGTGTTTTCTCTCTTAATTATTCTCATTAACTCTATTACTCCTTTTCTTAGCATAAAGTTACGAATGCGTGGTAGGAAGAGGATAAAGATACTGGTAAGCGAAGGGAGAACAATAATATGAGGATATTACTTTTTTTTTCTTGTCCTTGAATTTTATGTTCTTATGCATCAGATAGTCGTTTATTATGAGAGTAATTATTATGTCAGTTTTGAGCAAGTAAATAGATTTTTTAAAAACGAATAGTATTATTTGTCTTGTTTTGCGTGAATGGCAATTAGAAGAAAAATAGAATGATATATAAAATGTGTACATTTATCTTCGATTTTTGTATTTTTACTTAACCATATAGAAGAAATTATTTCATTGAGCCAGAAATATGTAGACTAAACTTATTGAATGAACTACACAGTGCAATATTTAGAATAAACTAAATGAAACTAAATATAAACGCAATATTTTCAATAAACTCCACGTGAAGACAGTAATGAGAAAAACAATATTTTGAATAAAGTAAATATAAGCGAATGAATTAGAATGAACTGCACGTAAAGAGGGCGAGTCAGAGTTGTCAATAGATTTATTCATGGTTGCGTCGCGAACTCCACCAAAAGTACCAGTTGGGTTGAATAAAAAACCCTCTCTCTTGCTAAAGATGACTTGATACAGCGTCACGCCCCCTTTCGCTTCGACCACGCCCTCTGCACCGTAGCCACGCCCCTTAATTATTATGATTTAGTGATTATATTAATATTGGTGATTATTATTTAATGTATTATTTTCTCTGATGTATGTTTAGATCCAACCTCACCCCCACCCTCCGCCTTTTTCCCTCCACGTCAGGAAACAGGTAATGGTTCATTCCAAAATCGTGAGTGAGGAAGAGTGGAAGAGTGGAAATGTGGAAGAGAGAGAGACAGAGACAGAGACAGACTGAGAGAGACAGACACAGACAGAGGCAGACAGAAAGAGAATGCGTGCGCACGTGTTGTTCTCTAGGTTGTGAACTCCTCTCCCGGTACAGTCTTCTAAACTCAGGCATTGAATTCGCCATCGCCGTTACGATTTATAGGCAATAATTCGAAACAGAGACTTGCACAGGGGATGCCGTTGCGATCAGAGCATTTGGTGCGTAGCCCTGCTATGACCCGCGGTGCGTGCAAAGTCGGAAGGCAAGAGCGTATAGCCTAGAGAAAATAGCGTTCAAGTGTTCGGTGAGAAATTCGAATAGCGATACACGAACTCACCCCCCCCCCTCCCCCACCACACACGAACCTTCTCGTAATAAATGGCACACGGGACAGTCTTGCACAATAGCTCCTTGTCGCGATGTCTTATAATTTCCCCCGTTTGTCCCTAATTTCGTTATTTTTCGCTTATTTTATCATCATTTCCTTGTTGTTTTTTTTGTACCGAGTTGAAACTCCCCACCCCTCCAACACATACACCAAATTTATTTAAAATTCAGAATTCTAAGATAATTGAATAGTAGAATGGGTATATTTAGGTGTATATATAGTAGAATTTGTTGTATATATATATATATATATATATATATATATATATATATATATATATATATTATGATATTGACTTTCTCATATGCTGTCATTAATAACGACTTCTATGCAGTTATCTGTCATCCAGATTTAATGATCATAAAATTCTGAAATTATAGAAGGGAATTAAAGATAGATGTATAAATGCCAAATTGAGAATATGTATTTTAAAAGTATGTCGATATCTTTTATAACGCAGTGAATGTAATCCTAGATTAGGATAGAGATTTTATGTACCGGTTGTCATTTTGATTATCGCCAATGTTAAAATTGTACCTATCGAGTACACTAAGATTTTTATATATTTTACGTAATGGATAAACTACCGTTTTTGATAAAATTTTATATACCGTGTATACTATGTTTTGATTTAAATTTTACATACTGAATGGACTCGTTTTCCTTATAATTTTACGTACCTTTTAGATTATGTTTCTTATTTCTAAAATAACGTACCGGGTATTTGGTTTATAGGAATGTAGGTAGACTAATACTTTTCTTTCAATTTTATGTAGCGGGTAACCTGTATTCTTATTGATTTCTCTTACTCGGTAAACTATCGTTTTTATTGGAATTTTACATACTAGGTAGACTATGGTTTTGCTAGAATTCTAGTATCAGGCGGATTGTCATTTTTGTGCACTCTTATTATTATTTAATATTGTGATTATCATTATCATCATCATCATCATCATCATCATCATTATCGTCATCATTAAACTAACTTTCCATCTCGCATCATAATTATTTCGCAAGTTACACGAGAAAGAGTCTCTTTCAAAACTGCTTTCACTTGCGATAGATCACCAGTTCATTTGCAGATATTACAGAAATACATACGGTTTTAATCACGTTTTAATCTGGTGTCATGGCTCTGACCTCTGTGAGACGAGTGACCTCTTGACATTTCCCTACTTCTCTTTCCTCTCATATCTTTCATTTCCTCTATTTGTGATTCACGTGTTTCTTCTTTTATTCCATTTACAACATTTCAAATAATAATTTTATGTGCTTATCTGTACCGTCCAGATTTGATTATCATAAAAGTCGAAAATTATAAAACGGGAGATATTTAGATAGATAAATGAATAGATAAATAAATAAAATAAAAGCTTATAAAGGATGTGTAATTTCAAAGTACCTTGGTATGTTTTTTTTCCCCTTACTTCTTTCGGGTTACTTTTTTTCCCTAACGCCTGTTCCTTACTAGTAGTTCTCGCCCGGGGCATGTGTGCAATATGCCATTTATTTGCAACAAGGTTCATCTTTGCTTGCGTGGGCCAGTCTTGCTTTGACGTGCTGGCGAGCAAAAAGCCGGTTTCTTCATCCACGTGTTATGCAAGTTAAAAGTTGCATAACTCCCAGGCACTTGCCATGCACTTATGTCTCTAGTCGACCTTGTGAGGGTTCTATGAGGCAGGGGGTCTAGCTGTCCAACATGATGAGGGCGAACCTATGAGGCAAGAGGCCAGGTTGCCTAGCATGATGTGATGAGGTTATGAGGCAAAACACCAGGTTGTCTAAAATGAGGTCATGAGGCTATGAGGCAAAAAGATCAGATTGCCTAACGTGATGTCATGAGGCAGGGAGGATGAGGGGAAAGTGCGCCGTGAGGGGAAGAAGCCACATGAGGGAGGAACTTGGACCGGAACTTCACTGGATGTTATTCTAGGTCTGTCTGTCTATTTTTTCTCTGTCTTTCTCTTTCTCTCTCTATTCTCTCTCTTTCTCTCCATCTCCCTCTCTCTTTCCATCTCCCTCTCTCTCTCTCTCTCTCTCTCTCTCTCTCTCTCTCTCTCTCTCTCTCTCTCTCTCTCTCTCTCTCTCTCTCTCTCTCTCTCTCTCTCTCTCTCTCTCCATCTCCCTCTCTCTCTCCATCTCCCTCTCTCTCTCCATCTCCTTCTATCTCTCCATCTCCCTCTCTCTCTCCATCTCTCTCTCTCTCCTCTCTCTCTCCTCTCTCTCTCCTCTCTCTCTCTCTCTCTCTCTCTCTCTCTCTCTCTCTCTCTCTCTCTCTCTCTCTCTCTCTCTCTCTCTCTCTCTCTCTCTCTGTTTCCCTCTGTTTCTCTCTCTGAATTATTATTTGTGTTGACCGTGGCTTTCTTTTTTTGCACCAATAAAGAAAGGTTTGCTTATCAGAGAGCTCCACGCGGCAGCCCAAACAGCTTTAGGCCAGTCGAGTGTACTTTTTTCTCTCTTTCGTTGTTATTTTTTCTCTATTTATGTGTGCTTATTTTTTATTTATTTATTTATCAATTCATTAATCTATTTATTTTATTTATTTACCACCCTGCTCTTTCTTTTTCTGTATCTTTGTCTCTTTCTCTATGCTCTGCCTCTGTCTTTGTTTATCTGTTCTCCTTCCCTTACGACAAGGGTCAGCAACCATGCGTGCCAAACGTGGCACACGAAGGGGCTATGGCACGCCACGTGCACATTAGAACACGATGATAATTAAGATGACAAGGGTTAATGATAATAAGGAGTAGTGTTTTAATTGTTTATATATGTATTTTATCATTTATCCTAAAGTTATGTGCAATAGATAAAAAAGATAACATGCGAGGTAGTTAAAAACTAGAAATCTACACAGCCCTTGCACGCTGCACACAAAAGGTTCCCGATCCCTACCTTAAGAGTACTCTTGCTTTCCCTGTTCACTGTCTCTTTCTCTTCCTCTCCATCCCTTTTATTGTCTCCTTCCCTTTCTCCTTTTCTCTTTCACCCACCCACACACACACACACATGCTTCAGCACACTCTTTGTTTCCTGCAGTTCCCCTCGCTTCTCCTCTTTCTACCTCCCCTCCTCCTCCCTACTCCTCTTTCTCCCCCTCCTCCTCCCCCTGCTTTCCGTTTCTCTTGGAGATTTCCGAGAGCTTTCGTTTGATCTGTATTTATTCTAGGTATATATTTCAGTTATCCAAAGACTTGTCTTTTCCATATTTCCTGGACGGAGATTTCCATTCGTTATTTCTGTGATTTAGCTATGATTTTGGTTTTACTTGTATTTTGTTATTGTTCCTTTTCTGTTTTTCTTTTTTTCTCTCTCTTGACATCCATTACTTTTATTTCCTCTTCCGGATTCTGCCTCTTCCTTCTTCTATCATCCTTCCGTATATTCACATTCATTCCCCTCTCCTTTTTTTCCTTCTGTTCCCTCCCCTCCTCTTCCCTTCAATTTCTTTCCTTCCATCTCTCCTATCCCCCCCATTCCCTCCCCTTCCCTCTTCCCTTCCACTTCCATAATTTCCCTCCCTTCCTTCCCTTAACCCTTCCCCATACCTATCTTTCCCTCCTCTCTCTTCCCTCCTGCAGCCCTTCCCCTTCCCTTCCCTTCCTCTCCTTCCCTCGCTTAGCCCTTCTCCTTGCCCTTCCCCACCCCTCACCTCTCCCTTCCCTCCCCCTCCCCCTCCCTCTCTTCCCCCTCCTCCACCACCACTTCAGGATCACAGGGCTCAGAAGAGTGGGCGGAGCCTAAAGAGCTTCACACGGGCGCCAGTCGCTCTCGTGTTTGTTTTCCGCCTGACCTCCTCCCCTTCTCCGACCCCCACTCTCCCTTTGGCCTTCTTCAACCCGCC
>BOPN01000666.1:370000-377500 GCA_017312705.2 Penaeus japonicus | reverse complement strand
CAGGGAGCACAGTTCAAAAAAAGGGAAAGAAAGAAAGAAAGAAAGAAAGAAAAGAATAAAGAAGAAAAAGTGACTACGTCTCATTCTGATTTCCTGGAAGCCAAAGCGGCGGTGGCGCAATAAAGCTGGTCTGAATTTTGGGTGTCATTGTTGACTATTTCCGCGTCAAGTCGTGTTTCCTTGGTGCTCTCGGTTTACGTTTGATATCTCTGAGTGGGAGAGGGTGAGGGTGAGGGTGAGGGTGAGGGCGAGAGTGAGGGTGAGGGCGAGATGAGGGTGAGGGAGAGGGTGAGGATGAAGGTAAGGGAAAGGATGAGGGTGAGGGAGAGGGAGAGGGTGAGGGCGAGAGTGAGGGAGAGGGTGAGGGCGAGAGTGAGGGTGAGGGAGAGGGTGAGGGAGAGGGTGAGGGTGAAAGCGAGGGTGAGGGAGAGGGTGAGAGAGAGGGTGAGGGTGAGAGTGAGAGGAAGAGATGAAAGAGATGGAGACAAAAGGAGAGCATTGGACACTCACAGACAGAGAAGGGAAAAACGTATAAAGACCAACAAACAAAGAGATAGGTAGATACAGAGAGACGGAGATATACGTATAGAGAAGGAGATAGAGGAAGTGTGAGGGGAGGGAAAGAGAGAGAGAGAGAGAGACGCCTCTCCTATGGTCATTCTGGCATTTCATCATTTTTTCTATCCTAAGACTGATAAATTCCCCAAGTCAGCATATTTTTTTCCCACACATTCGACCAATTCATAGATAATATTCTTGTCTAAAAGAAATGCCTTTTCCAGTTCCACTGATAATGTACCTTTTGCCCCACTAGAAGGTCACGTAGGATGAGTCAGCTTAAAGATGCCGCTAGGTCAAAGGTCACGGAGTTGCAGAAATTTTTGGATATTTTGGATTAAACGAAAAGTGGAAAAAGTACCATGTAGTTGATTTATGATGCTGAATGGTTTGCAATTTTCATTTCATTTTCGATTAATCTTTTTTTTATTATTCTGGAAGAATGTCGATGTAATATTTCATAAGGTGTTTTATTATAAACGCATGTTTTACCGCCACCATGTAGGTACAAAAAACAACCATTGCAATAACCTATAACCTATAGATTACAAGTCGCGAGTCATACATCACTATGGGGCCGCCCGTCTTCAGTGATTCATTGCAGATTTGCCGTGTTTTCCATTAGGGTAAAGAGCTCGAATCTGGCTGCTGGGAGTTCAGAGTTGTTATTGGTCATTCAACAGTGCAGGGTTAAGTGAAGTTTGTTCTCTGTGCGTTTTCGAAGTTGGCTTCACTGTGTGTGTGTGTGTGTGTGTGTGTGTGTGAAAATAGAGAAGGGGTTGCCTTAAAGTGAGGTATTGATATATAGAAAGAATGATATATACATTGATAAAGACAAAGATATGTGCAAAGCTTCCGACATAGTCTTGGGGATTTCTTCGTGCAAATGAAGGGCATAAGACTTTTAAATCGTTACGTTGAGGAAACGGAGGTGCTCTTATGAGAACCTTCGGGATGAGTGTTTGATGTGAGGTTGATAATGAGTAATGAGACATTTGACAGTCGAGGCAGCGGGAGGGAGGGGTTGGCAAGGCCGTAAATCTTGACTCGCTCACGTAACCCCAGACCTTCCTGGTCACAGGGCTCCTGAAAGGTCAGTAGGAGTAAGACTAAGGTCACACGTTGAGATAAGGTCGGGGGAGGTGACGATTGTGGTGTTTGAGATTTTTTTATTTTTGTCTAAAGATTATACAGAGTTTGGTTCCAGTGGGGTTGAATCACGGCGGCTTCTGAAATGTATATTTGATGATGAATCACATGTTGTATAAGACGTAAATATTGCAATGTTTTAAACTCACTCTCTTTTACCTTTCCAGGTGAGTGATGACGCATAACTGATGTCTTGGGGAAGACCTGGTCTGGATCATTGTAAGTTTTATTGTTTTGTTTTTTAGAAACAATTACAATGCTCTCTCTCTCTCTCTCTCTCTCTCTCTCTCTCTCTCTCTCTCTCTCTCTCTCTCTCTCTCTCTCTCTCTCTCTCCTTTCCTTTCCTCTTTACCATTCTTTGCGTGCACACACATGAAAAGAAATGATGATAGCAATAATAAAAATGATGATAAAATATAATAAATAGGTTAATAGATAACAATGTTTTGATGAAAACAAAATATGAAGCCCCGAAATGACTTAAAAGGGAAATCGAAAAGATGTTTAGATATAAAGAAAAGTAAAAGAAGAAAGGATAGTAAAGATAGAAAAGGGTTATGACAAATTAACCGAGAGAAGAATAGAGGCGAGAAATAAAGAGCGCGTGGTCGGGTGCCTGGAAGAGCCACCTTGAATAATCCACGAGGGAGCCACGGAGGTCTGGCGCGTTCGAGAGAGAGAGAGAGAGAGAGAGGGAGAGAGAGAGAGAGAGAGAGAGATGAAAGTCGACCGAAAGCCGTGTCGTCTTGTCCAGGAATAAGATTTATTTATGATCTTCTCAGAACCGAGTTAAAGCAAATTGATATTCTATGGTCGGCGGTTGCGCTCTCGCGGGCAGAGTTAGGCACAAAGTCAGGCGAAATTAGCCACGCCCCCTTATCGGTATTATCATTAATTTTATATGATGGCGGTGATGGAAAGATGTACTGAGGATGAATATTATAGTCGGTGAGGATGGAAATTTGATGATAACGGCGAAGTTAGTGATATGATGATGGAGTGATGATAGTCACGAAGATCAAAGATGGTGATATCTCACACACACACACACACACACTGTATATATATGCTATATAGATATATGCATGTATATATGTTACATATATAGAGAAGGGGTCGGGTAAACGGAAAGACAACTCATTAGAATAATTAAGATGTATTGTTTATAGAGAGCCGAATTTTGTAAAACGCGTATTCTTACGCCAGGCGCGCACGTTTGAAGTATGTTCTTGGCCCGCGTCCTCTTCCTTTTAAGAAACGCACTTTTAAATCGTTATTTCGGAAGAGTAAAAATGTCTTCCTTGAATAGAAGGATGGCTCTTCATATTCTAAGAAAGAACTTGAGCAGTAACTCCCCGTGGCGTAAGTGGCTGCTGCATCTTCTTTGACTGTCACCCTTGTGTCTACGTCCAGCCTTTACTCATCCTGACGCCCACGCCCACCCTTACCCTCACTCTTGCGCCCACGCCGACCCTTACCCTCGCTCTTTTGTCCACGTTCACTCTTACCCTGTTTTTTGCGGCCACGCCCACCCTTTCCCTGACTTTTGCGCCCATGCCCAACCTTAATGTCACCCTTACTCTTGCGCAAACGCACACCCTTACCCTCACTCTTGCGCATACGTCCACCCTTAGCCAAATAATCATTATTATTTCTCTCTTATTAAGGCTTCTTTCTTTCTGTGTGTGTGTGTGCGTGTGTGTGTGTGTGTGTGTGTGTGTGTGTGTGTGTGTGTGTGTGTGTGTGTGTTTATTTATTTGTATGTATACGTATGCATGCGTACCTGCTTGCATTTTACCCGCATGGTCACTTCCTGCGTATCCTCACCTGTGCTCCACCGTTCTTCAACACCGACACGGCCGCGGAATAAGGATGCTAACACAGTAGTAATTAGGCCATCCTCCTCCGCGTGAGAAAGTGAAACGCCATGAATACGTAATGGCAAGATCCTTGTGAGCCAACGACCCCCCCCCCGACCCCCCGGCAGAGACGAGGCACTATTTCCGTCGTCGGAATTAGGCGCGTTATCTCTTTATTCAGGAGTTAATCCCGGTAAACGAGAGCGGCTTGTCAAATGACGCCTTGACAGCCTAAGGCGTGGGGGTGGGGGAGGGGAGGGTTAGGATGACGGCCAATTTGCTCTTTAAGCTCGTTTTCTTCGTCGAGGGTTATTACTTGTTTGTCGGTGGAAATTACGAAGACTTCGGTAAAAATAGGGATAAGTGGAGGAGTAACTGAGTTGAGAAATAAAGGGAAGCTTCAACCGATGAATTATATTTTTAAAGTAATGTTTGGCAGTAAAAAATAGAATAAGAATGAAAAAATAATAAAAAACGGTTATTTGAAAACACGAATCAAATAGGTAAAGTGGCAATTGCCAACAAGCAATTGATTTTTTTTCTTATGTGTTTATTAGATTATTTGTTTATTTGTTTTCGTGTGTCTGATATTCTTAGAAATGCACGCACATAGACCGTCAATGACGCACAGACAAACAAAAGATAAAGACAAAATGTTAACGTACACAGGAGACAGACGAAATGGATGTGCACACAGAGAGGCGCACAAACAAAAACACAACACACAAAAAAACAAATATAATGGAGGATATTTGACAACAGATTTACAAACGAAATCACAACACAAAAACATGCATTTTAGAGAATTCATGGCAACAAACATATAAACAAAAACACAATACACACACAATATATATATATATATATATATATATATATATATATATATATATATGCATGTATGTATAATATATNAACGACTCATCCCTGAATCTACTCCCAACGCAACTGAAACAGCTCGAGAACCCAACTAATGCTTGCAATGAAAACACTTTTCATATCTGCGAACAGTGACGAAATTTCCTGGAATACACGTTGCTTATTTTACAAGGGAAGGGGGAAATATGAAAGACGTTTCATATTAATGGGGATTTCACGCATGCAGTTAGGATAAGAATATTCATTAATTATGATTATTGTGGAATATATCCATGTATTATCAAATAGCATGATAAAGCTCCTTTTTTTTTACATGTAGACTGTTCTATGTTATTTGCTTTCAGTAGTTTATACTCTAACATCATCATGATAAGTATAGTGCTATACTTTTTATTATATTAGCTCCTTATTTACGCAAAACACGCAACGGAATGATATATATACCACTCAAAAAAAAAAAAAAAAAAAAAAAAATACATACACCAACCTTGAATAAATGTGAAATCTGTTTGCATCTCGTTATGACTCTCTGCAACGTGGTAATGCAGGAATATCACTGAACGAAAACGACGCTGAGTGAGTCGACCTCTTGACGAAATAATGAACTGACCGATACTTTTTGAAACCCTCTCTCTCTCCATTGACTATGCCAGGTAATCATTCAATAGAGAGGCACTCAAGCCTAAATGCTTCGTTCATCATTACCCAGGACTCGTATTACGTATTCCGGAAGCGCCCTTGAATCACCCCTTCCCTTGATGGTGATCGTAGTAATAGCCAGCGCATTTTATAGGCTTCTTAATCAGCGCTTGAAGCTCAATAAGGCTACGGATTAGAGAATGAAGTGGGTGGTTTATCATCCTGGGTTCTGGATGCTGTTGGATTGGTGAGTGTCTGTGTTTATCTAGGCATGTGTTTAGGTATAGATAGGTTGATTGATTCGTTGGTTACTAGATAGATTGATTGATAGATAGATATGTGATATATATGTATATATATACATATATGTATATATATGTGTATATATATACATATATATGTATATATATACATATATATGTATATATATACATATATATATGTACATACATATATATATATATATATATATATATATATATATATATATATGTATGTATGTATGTATGTATGTATGCATGTATATGTATTAATAACACTGCCACTAAAAGAAATGGGGGTTGGATGATCTTACCTCCTTTTTAGTAGGAAAAGCTTTCCCTAGATTAATTGACCTTAAACATCCTTCTGTGACCTGAGTCAGCCCTTGTCCCTACGGCCATCCTTTCTATATATATTCTTGTCTAAATTTACTTACTCTATTCATTTTTTGGATTGCTTTCGCCTGAAGAGGAACTTTCATGAAAAAGTTCGAAACGTCGCAAGTTTTTCCTTTCTTTTAGTGGCAGTGTTATTAATATATACACATATACATATACATATACATATACATATACATTGTAAAGGATAATTTACAACATAACCACCAACAAACTGTCACACTCCCGAAACTCAACAATCGAAGACTGGGACAGGTGCTGACCGAATTCACATCGGAGAACTATGGGCGTGAAACAAACGTAGGACGCGGGCGTGCGACTTCCACGCTCCGAAAGCTGCCTCGCCACTCGTCCCTGCCTTTGTCCAATAATTAGTCGTCAGTTTGGAAGTCCGATGACAACCACAGTAATTAATGAGGAAATGATGGTTATGATGGTGTTTTATCGTTTATTTTTATTCATTATTATCATGTATTATTATTGTTATTGTGATTATGATCATTATCGTTGTTATTGTTATCATTATTATTGTCAATATCACTATTATTATTATTATTCTTTTTATTGTTATTATTATTATTAGCAGTAGTAATAGTATAGTAATTATTATTTGTTACTGTTGTTGAAACTCTTTTTTTTCGTTCTCTGTTCCGCTCTCGGAGGTAGTCCGTCGGTAGGTTATCTTTCTTCGTTCCTTTCCTTCTGATTATTTTCCTTTATATTGTTTCCTTTTTCTTTCATTTTTTCTTTTTTGATTTTATATCCGATTTTTTTTTCTTTTTTTTTTCTTTTTTTTTTTTTTTTCTTCCTTACGCACTTCCTCTTCTTGTCCGTCTTCTTTCCCTCTTTCTTCCCTAAAGCCTTCTCCTTCCCCATCACCGCCTTCTTCTCCTTCACTTCTTCCTTCTTACTCTTCTAATTATTATTCTCCTCGTTCTAGTTCTTGTTCGGCTTTGCTTCTTCTCCATCTCCTCTTCCTCTTTCCCTTCCTCTTCCTCCACTTGTTCCACAACATCCTCCTTCTACTACCATTAATACTATTACTACTACCACTACCCCCCTCCTCCTCTTCCTCCTCTTCCACCACCTCATCAGTAGTAGTATTCCTATTAGTCCTTTATTGCTACTCGCCATCATCTTATTCGTTTTACATTTTAAGTTCTTTTTTTTATCTAGTTTCCCTCCTCTCCCCCCCCCCCCCCCCCCCCCCCTCGCCTCCTCCCTCCTCTCTCTCTCTCTCTTCCCGGAATGTATCGACTGGTACTCTTCGTAAATTGATGTAGGCTTGAATATGTATATGGTTTGAAATGATTATAAAGATTTGTTCTTTGTACTTTAATATGACAATAAAAGCGATGGAGAAAGTGGAGGAGGAGGGAGGTAGGAGAAGGATGAATTAAAGAATGGGGAGGAAGGGGGGGAAAGAAGGAAGGAAAGAAAGAAGGAGGAAAGGAAGGAAGGAGGAGAAAGGAGGTGGTGGTGTAAGAGGAGGAGGAGGTGGAGGTAGGAGTGGAATAGTTGAAAGGAAAAAAAGGAATTAAGGGGAAAAAATAAGGAGATTTTGAGAAATCAGTAGGAGTGAGATTTAGAAAAAATGGCAAGAATCAGAATGTGAGTTTGAAAAAAAAGAAAAATAACAGTTCGAAATACTAGTGAGAGTGAGATTTTGAGAAATTAGTAAGAATGAGATTATAAGAATCGGCAACGATTTTTTTTTATTCTCAAATTATCAAGAATGAGATTTTGAGAAATTTGGA
>BOPN01000666.1:357500-360000 GCA_017312705.2 Penaeus japonicus | reverse complement strand
TTGTCGCCCCCCCCCCCTTCCTACCTCCCATGCCCTCCTCACCCGAGGATGTATTTACTCAACTTTTATTGTGCGGATGTTGAAGGCCAGGCTGGTGGCATTCTCGGCAGGGTTTCCAGCTCTGCCTTAAGGAGTTGGAGTTTAATGGCCCAAGGAGGACGATCTCTGAAGGTGGTCCTCTTCGCCTTCTTATTATTATTCTTTTTCTTCTTCTTCATCTTCATCTTCGTCGCCGTCGTCTCCGCCTTCTTCTTCTTCTTCTTTTGCGTCATACTCGTCTTTTTCGCCGTCTTCTTATTCAATATTCTTCTGTCTTTGTCGCCAGCGCGTTGGTCTCCTCCTCTTCTTGCTCCTCGTCTCTTTCTTGTCTCCTCGTCGTCTTCTTCTTTTCTCCTTTATCATTTTCATCTTCGCCATCGTCTCCATATCTTCCTTCTTCTTCTTCGTCTTCTCATTTCCCTTCCTCTGTATTCTACTCCTCCTCCTTCGCCGTCGCTTTCGTTTTCTTCTTCTTGGGGCTATTGCTGTTTCTGTTGCGTGCTCGAGGTAGACCATTCCCGGCTGAAAAATCTCGGAAGACAGCCTGTAATTTTCACCTTCCATCTTGGTTGCACGGATAGGCATTGTCCGAGGTATTATTTAAGACGGGGGGAAGGTGTTAGTAGAGATAGGTCTGCCGCTCTATCCCCCCTTCTTTCTCTCTTTCTCTCCTTCTTTCCCTCTTTCTTTCTTTCTTCATTTTTTTCTTTTCTCCCCCTCCTTCCTTCTTCCCTATCCTCCCCTTCTCCCCCTCCTTCCTTTCTCGTTCCTCCCCCTCTCCCCATCCTTTCCTCCTTCCTTTCCTTCTCGTCCCTCCTCCTCATCCCAACCTTTCCTCTGTCCTCTCCTTCTCGTCTCTCCCCCTCTCCCAATCCTTCCCTCCATCCTTCCCCCATCCCTCCCTCCCTTCTTCTCCAGTAGGATTACCGGAAAGATCTCGCCACTCATCCGTTACCTACACAAGGGAATGGTGATTAAGATTTTAATTGACCGACAAGAAAGAGAGAAAAAGTGAATATCCGGTTTTTATCACCATTTTGTGTTTATTAAAGTGAGTCACGCGCCTTGAGTTTATTTCATATGAATAACTAGTACGTGTTAGACCAGCATTCGTAACCTGCACACTGCTATTTATGTGATAGCTGACTCACACGCACGCACGAAATATTCAAGAAACGTATCGGGTAAGTAATGCTTTGTACACAGACCCTAATGTCTTCATTGTGAGAATCTCTTATTGCCATTTATATAAGCGCTCTCTCTTTCTTCCTCTCTCTCTCTCTCTTTCTTCCTCCCTCCCTCTCTCTTTCTTCCTCTCTCTCTTCCTCTCTCTCTCTCTCTCTCTCTCTCTCTCTCTCTCTCTCTCTCTCTCTCTCTCTCTCTCTCTCTCTCTCTCTCTCTCTCTCTCTCTCCTCTCTCTCTCTTCCTCTCTCTCTCTCTCTCTCTCTCTCTCTTCCTCTATCTCTCTCTATCTCTTTCTTCCTCTCTCTCTCTCTTTCTTCCTCTCTCTCTCTCTCTCTCTTTCTTCCTCTCTCTCTTTCTATTTCTTCCTCCCTCCTTCTCTCTTTCTTCCTCTCTCTCTCTCTCTTTCCGAAAGAAGCAAGTCGTTTCAGTAATTATGCACGATCTCAATTTAACTGAAATCAAGTAATCTTATCAGTGATATATGAGTGTCTTTACCAAGCATACCATAGTAATGTCTGAAAATATATCGGTATAAATCTCATTTGTATGGCTTCATATCTTATGATACATATAGAGACGCTGCAATTAATGCTCAGATGAATAATTCAGCACATGCGTTCTTGTGATCGGTCGCCCCCTCGAGCATTTCATGTATACTGTTCATTATAATCATCAAACGTGTCGGATCTGTTCTGTTCTCTTGATTGCAATTTGATTGGTGTTATAACGGTACCTCGTTTTTATATCGTCCTTGCAGTCATGTTTGCAAGATGAAGGATGAGTCACGTATTGTTTATAGTTTGTTGTATTATTATTGTTTTTTGTATTTTCTTTCATATCTGCGTCCAAAGCGCTTGAAGGGAACCAGCGGCTGTCCGTCTCAAGCCTGTTAATAAAATCAGTTTCTAGAAACAAGGCCAAGTTAGACCTACCCATACCCGGGGGTAGGGGACCTAAAGGCTGATTCCTAACGCGGCCTTTTTTTAACCACAGGGACCAACTTTGACTCTTGTTCGCCCGTGGTTCATTATTTTCAGCGAGAGAGTCGTCATTTATATCACCCCCTTCCCCCATCCCCCCTCCCGCCATTGAAGTACGAAATTGGTGGATAGGTAACACCGGGATTACAGCTAATGACACAGACTGCGGTTGTTATTGTCCGTAATAAATCCTTCTAGGTTATTATCGGGCTTGTTATATCGTCTTGTAGATATATCGGAATCATTAACTAATTCTCTCGTGTCTGAGATCGGTTTTCAGTTTGATAATATGGTGT
>BOPN01000666.1:342500-350000 GCA_017312705.2 Penaeus japonicus | reverse complement strand
ATTCATTGCGAGTCCTAGTCATTCGTAATTCCCTGTATGTGTTCTGTTCAGTTCATATTGCTTTTATGAGAAAAAAACTCTAGGTTCTCTTCGAAATTACAAAAAAAGAATCCTTTCATTAGAAAGAAAATACCTTCCAATCCCGCAGACTACCAATACCAAAGGAAATACATTCAAATCCACCATAATGCCATTACTCTATTTGTGTTATGATCAAATTCATACCATTCCTACAAGAATTTTAAAAAGTCCTTCAAAAAATACAATTTAAAAATCACGCGTAAGTATACCTTCGACTTTTAAAAAGAAAGTGATATTCAAGTCCAGCCCTTACAATGGCTAAGCGTAATCCCCTCGGACCGTAGCTCAGGCGAGGCAGCGGGAAGTGAGGTGCAGAATAGTGGAGTTATCCCTGCCGGGCTCTCACTCCGAGGCTGTTATCGCCTATTTACCGGCATCTCATTGTGTTGCTTGCACGATTTTGGAATGAGTTTGGGGAAGGGGGGGAAGGGGCAAGGGGGAACGTTTTTTTTTCTTGGGGGAGGGGGATTCTCGTATTCTTTGTTTATTATTATTTTTTTCTTGATTATATTTCTTTGGTTTTCTCCTTCTTTTTTCGTCTTATATATTATTATTTTTTTGTTATTAGTAATTTATCGTGTTTTTATCGTGTTTCTATGTAGGTCTGATGTGATTTTTTTCTCCCTTGTTTCTTATTTTCTTTCTTCATCAGTAATCAACGCAGTGCTTCATTCATCCCAGCGCCATTCATTCGATTTTTAAAGATGATTTCTTTTGCAAGGCCACGGATTCTTGTTAATTGATTTTTGAAAAATATTTGTTCTCGAGATGGGGTGAGTGAAGTATATTTTTTTGTCTCTATTGTACTCTGGATTAGAATATGTAGGCGGGAATGAAAGGTGTACATGTGGGTTATTATATACCTGTGTGTGTGTGTGTGTGTGTGTGTGTGTGTGTGTGTGTGTGTGTGTGTGTGTGTGTGTGTGTGTGTGTGTGTGTGTGTGTGCTCGCGCGCGTGTGTGCATGCGTAAATGCGTACAAATATAAAGATGTGTGTTTGCGGGAGTGTATTTGTGTATATATTTACGTGTTTAATTGTGTACACCTACGTATGTATTGGAAATAAAATGAAATAATTTTCAAGTACTAAACCAACTCCCGCAGACGCCCACGCGACCCTATACCGCTGGACGCCCTCGGTTGGCTTCCAAGTTAATAAAGTTTAGTCCGATCTTTGCCTTTAATTTTGCTTATTAGGACCGCGTAAACTGAGAAATACATTCTCCCATCAGAGAGGTTTGTCTTTTGGGGGGGGTGCAACGGGTGCACTTGAAGGGGGAGAGGAAGGGGAATGGGTGAGAGAGGGAGAGGGGAGGAGGTTAGTGGGAGAGGGAGAGGGAGAACGAGAGATGTTGTATGTGTATGTGAGAGGGGGAAGGCGAAGGAGAGTAAGACTAAGAGAGAGGAATGCATGAAAAATATATGCAGAAGCACATGCAAATATTGAAATTGTGAAAAGTTAGTAGTTTCCAAGAGTAGCAAGATTGATTTACATGTTCTTAAGGCAAGCAGGAAAAATGTCCATTGGGAAATACCCTGAGTGGAAACCGAAAACAAGAGGTTCCAGGAAATCCGTTTCTCTCTCTCCTTCTCCTTCTACTTCTCCCTCTCCATCTCTTCCCCCCTCTCTCTTCTTCTCCCTGTCCATCTCCCCCCATCCTCTCTCTCTCTCTCTCTCTCTCTCTCTCTCTCTCTCTCTCTCTCTCTCTCTCTCTCTCTCTCTCTCTCTCTCTCTCTCTCTCTCTCTCTCTCTCTCTCTCTCTCTCTCTCTCTCTCTCTCTCTCTCTCTCTCTCTCCCCTCTCTATCTTTCGCCAGATCTATGATAGTTAATTCTTTTATCGCCACCATTAAGAATTATTGAATCCCGGCGGCTCACTAAAGTTGCCGGACTCATCCATCTCTCGGGCACGGGCTGAGGGCGAGACGGATGCTAAGCGGATTGAGGAGGAAGAAGAAGAAGAAGAAGAAGAAGAAGAAGAAGAAGAAGAACAACAACAACAACAACAACAACAAGAGGAGATGTCATAAATGTCAACGATGCGTCGAGAAAACAAACGAGATAGTATGATGGAATTTATATATATATATATATATATATATATATATATATATAATCTTTAACTTTCTCTCCCTACTTTCTTTCTTGCGTATTTATGTTGTTAGATTCCATTTCATAGTAAAAAGTTAGAGCGCCTTCCGAAGAAAACAGAAATCTAAACTTCTTATTTGTATAACTTGTCCGCCTGATATCTTGGCTCATTTTTTTCAAATTGGTATATATATATATATATGCATACATACATACATACATACATACATACATATACACATACACATACATATATACACATACATACATACATATATATAAATGTATATATATATATATAGATATAGATGTATGTATATATATATAAATAAATGAATAAATAAATGTATATATATATGTATATATATATATATATATATATATATATATATATATATATATAAAAAGAGTCAGAGTGGCAGATGCTGTGGCGCCTCTGAATTGTTAAACCCCCGGACTACATTCTGGTTTCTGCTTCCGCTTCAAGCAGAACAAAGGAGAAAGAGCATAGACGTATTGATCCAAACAGCAAATCATATCATGTGTGGATACGTGCGCTTCTAAACAGACGTAATTTGTTTTGCTCGGTCGAGTAAAGAAAAAAAATGTTTTGCCTTTGTTGTCGACATGTGAGTTTGAATCAGGTCGACTGTTTTTTTCTTTCTCTTTTTCTTTCTCTCTTTTCTGCTTTCGCGATTGCCATTGTCTGAACTATTGTTTGCATCGTGACAGGTCTCTGCACTGTACCCGGTTGCAATTCTTCTCTCGACGTGTTTGCTTGAGCAGGCACAGGGAGAACGTACTGATAATGCATAACAGAAGGTTTTTTTCTTGGCAGAGGAAGGAAAGGATTTGTGCCGGAAGACTCTCTCTCTCTCTCTCTCTCTCTCTCTCTCTCTCTCTCCCCCTCTCCCTCTCCCTTTCCCCCTCCTATCTCCCTCTCCCTCTCCCTCTCCCTCTCCCTCTCCTTTCCTCCCTCCCTCCCGCTCTCCCATTCTCCCTCCCTCCCTCTCTCCATTCCCTTTCTTTCTCCCTTTCTCTCTCCCTTTCTCTCTCTCTCCCTCCCTTCCCCCCTCCTTCTCTTACTCGGTCTGTCCCTTTAGTTTCCTTTTTATTCATCCTAAGGGCGATCTACATTGATAGACGTCTTTGTTAGGACGTGTTGAAAGCCGCTGCAAATTGACTCTTTAGGGAACATTGTTGCAGATTTTTTTTTATTGCACTCGGCTGCAGAAGTGCATCGTCATATACGGTGATCGAATTGAGTGACAGGTGCTCACGTGCTTGGAATTTTGTGTTTGTTTGTATGTTGTCTGTATTTTATTGTGTCTTATGACCGTTTTTTTTCATAATTATAGTTATCGCTATTATTATCATTAGTATTATTATTGTTATTGTTATTGTTATTATCGTACAAATTTAGACTGATTAGATATTGAATAACCGTACTACAACGCAAAAGGACATTCACTCATACACACAAACACACGCACACACACACACACACACACACACACACACACACACACACACACACACACACACACACACACACACACACACACACACACACACACACACACACACACACACACACACACACACACACACATATGCTCGACCCCAGTTTATCACGCGAGTTTACGTGTGCCAGATGTTGAAGCCATAGCAGCCCCCAAGCCTCTAGCAAGAACACCCGAGAAAATGAACGCAAAACGCGAACGAATGTTATGTACAAACGAGCATGAAATAAAACACAGCCACAGTCACAAGGAAAGCAGTACTTCGATGTTTGATGTTTACTCTTGTGGTTGTGAAGAGCCGGGTCCTGAAACCAGCTCTTGGAGAACCGGGGAAATCGAGGGTGGATTGGGGTCCAGGTGGAGGGAATTGAAGCGGATTGGGGGTGGAACGAAATCAAGGGTGGATTTGGATGGTGGATGGATATTAAATGGAATGCTGATTGGAGGGATGTAAAGGAGGAAATGAAATGAAATTAATAAAGAAATAAAGTGGATTTGAAGTGGATTTTCATCGGATGGAAATCATGGATGGATCTGAGTGGTGGATAGAGATAAAGTGAATTACCAGTAGACGGATATTAAGTGGATTGTCAGTGGATGGAAATCAAAAGTGGATTTTCTGATGGTCATTGCTGGCCCCGCGGCTGAAGAAGGAGGTAGTGAGTTGTTCGAAAAGGTCAGATGGCAAACGAGGTCAATTGATGAATAAGTTATCGCGATGGAAACCTTGTAAAGAATGGATTAGTAGTAACAGAAGGTCGGAATGGCAACCCTTTATTTTATTCATTTTAGGGACAAGAAAGCTACGTAAATCGTCAATTAAAACTGATACTGCTTAGAAAAAAAAACATTGCATAAGAAATAAGGTATCGTTATATACACTGAAATCATCGAATATCTTAGTGTGAGTGAAGTCAGTGTTTCGATTTATTGTCACTTTTTACACCCTAGTAGAGTGCAGGTCATATTAAGAGTGACACGGGCAACGAACTGCATTTTTCCGCCTCGTACGTCAAGAACACGAGGGGAATATCAGCTGCCAATATTACTCTCGGGAATTAAGAAAAATGTATTTCGGATTTCGTGTCACAGAACTTTGCAATTGCATTTATCTATCGGTTTGTTTTATTTATATATATTTTTTTTATTAAGGGGTGCGGGTAAAGAGTTGGTATGTTTGAATGGTGAATATGATTGAATAGATAATGATGGTGTTGTTTAAGAATGGTATAGGTAGATCATTTAGATCAGATGAGGTAATTTACTTTCAAAACTCCATGAGGGGTATTTATTTAAAGGGAATGATAATGATAGGGGTAAAGAAAAGGATAGACTGAAGAAGTGAGAGATGCAGATTAATTTGCATCCGAAATCAGTAAAAAATGAGATAATGATTAGATAAATAGATGAATAGAATGAGGGAATACAAAATACAAGTTAGTATACTTTCAATGCCCCCCCCCCCAAAAAAAAAAAAAAAAAAAAATTGCTTTTAGTTACCATGGCGTGAGCAGAGGTCGGTGTTGCTAGCTCACTTCGCGTTCCAAATTATGGAGCAGGGCGAAGGCGGCCGGTAATAATAATATTTCATTATAGAAATTCCTTCCGCAGCGCCCATTATTCCGCCCGCAAGCGCTCCATTCGGATATGTGCATTGTGTGGCTTTGCGTCCGGGGTTCGCCGAGGGAAGGATCAAAGGAAGATGCTGTTACACAAATTGGATATAGTGTCATTAGGATATGTTGCAAGTGGGGGAGACTCGTGCGAATATTAATTGGAATTTTGAAGAGCGGGGACTCCCAACGACACAACGGTAGCGTGACCTGTCGTGATGGCGGATCTGTGGACTGACTACATATATTTGGGTTACGGGTTTACTGGGGTGGGAGGGGGGAGGGGCGAGGGGGCAGGGAGGGAGGAAGGTAGGAAGGAAAGGAGTGAGTTGAGTGAGTGAGTGAGTTAGTGGTGTGACAGCGAGTCTCACATTTTCATTATTTATTCGTCAGGTTACATATGTTACATTTTTGTTTGTATTGTAATGCTTTAATATGCTTGCAACCACTACGTAAGTACTTGTTCAGACATAGGCAGAATCAGAGAGAAAACTTTTGTATATGATTGTCTCTTCGCCAGACAGACAATAAGACAGACATACAGACAGACATTGAATTTCAGGGAAAGGTCCATCGAAAGTGAATAATCGTTGATAAGAATACATATAAAGAAATAAACGGAGATAGACTAACAGACAGACAGACAGACAGCCAGCCAGACAGATATATAGAAAAAATGAATTAAGAATGTACCTGGGCGTGTACCTATTCGCCTAGTGTATGTATTAAGCATAGTCTCCCCTTCATTATGTGTTTGTTTGAGGTTATCGTCTGTCAGTCCTATATGGTGGACTGTAATTACCGGGCGGTTTCCAACACGCCCTCATTAACAAGTAGCAGCGGTGAAGTATGGGACCTGAGGTGTAATTGCACATGCGTTCATAATGCGTGTTTGTTCAATAACGACCCTGGTAATTTCGTTAGGTTTTTAAAGGCCGTTTGATTAAATGCCCGGTGTGCAAATTGGCCTCATATGGTGCGTGGATTAATTTCGGGAAGTGTTAGATTGAATCGGCCAAACGTGACGCGTAAACGCCACCGCGGAGGGAGGGAGGGAGGACCTCGCACGCAAGGTGTTGCAAGGTGCCTCCTGCCACGTTTTATAGGGAGGTTCCCCTTGGCGGCGCAGCCCAGAAGCCGCGGGGGTCGTAAAAGGCTTTTCTCGTAAGGTATTAAAGTGTTATTGTTGGTCGCTTGCGCGGGGCGGCCATTAAAGATCATCCGGATTTGGGGGATGAATGAAGGCGTAAAAATGTACACAAACCGGTGCGCTTGAATTGGTTTACGCGCGTATACACACGAGAGTAAGTTTCCTTCCTCGTTCTGTCCTTTTGTAAATGAATTGATATTCTTTATCTCTCTCTCTCTCTCCCTTTTTGTCTTCTCTCTTTCTTTATCTTCTCTCTCTCTCTCTCTCTCTCTCTCTCTCTCTCTCTCTCTCTCTCTCTCTCTCTCTCTCTCTCTCCCCCCTCTCTCTTCTCTCTCTCTCTCTCTCTCTCTCTCTCTCTCTCTCTCTCTCTCTCTCTCTCTCTCTCTCTCTCTCTCTCTCTCTCTCTCTCTCTCTCTCTCTCTCTCTCTCTCTCTCTCTCTCTCTCTCTCTCTCTCTCTCTCTCTCTCTCTCTCTCTCTCTCTCTCCCTCCCTCTCTCTCTCCCCCTCTCTCTCTCTCTCTCTCTCTCTCTCTCTCTCTCTCTCTCTCTCTCTCTCTCTCTCTCTCTCTCTCTCTATATATATATATATATATATATATATATATATATATCATCCCTCTATCCCTCCCTTTCTCCCTCCCTCCCTCCCTTTCTCCCTCCTCCTCCTCCTCCTCCTCCTCCTAAAGTAAATTAGTTTTCCATCCTCATCTTTCGCAACCGATATGCTATGGTGACGTCACGCGGGCCAGGCCAGGCCTCTGTCTTAACCCTTAGTAGGCGTCAGAGAGGGAGGGATGTCTGCTGTCTAATTGTCAAGACTCAGCCGCAGGAATCTTGCGGAAGGAGAAGGAGAGACACAGACAGACAAAGAAGAGAGAAAGCCTAGCATTTTTTTAATGGCGGACGATGGCACCTTGGATGTTATTTTTTATTTGTCTAATTATGTATATATGTATATATATATATATATATATATATATATATATATATATATATATATATAAATATATATACATATATATATGTGTGTGTGTGTGTGTGTGT
>BOPN01000666.1:327500-337500 GCA_017312705.2 Penaeus japonicus | reverse complement strand
TGAGAGAGTCCGCTAGCGATTCTGCAGTATTCAGTCATTTTTTAGAAATACATTGAGTTCAGCCCTTGTTCTAGGTATGTCTGCAATATCTGTCAGATTTTGATCTTGTACAAAAGGTCAAAGAGTCATTTCATTTAACGATTCAGACTGATTTGGCGATTCATCTTATTCATGATATTGCATTGTTGATCGCGATGATAATGGTATGAAAAATGAATAAAATCTAAGTTAGGGTTGATAGTTGAGGTCAGTTAAGCCCAGTAATTGACGCTTTGGTGACTAAGCGCATTTAAAACTATATGTGCAATGAATGATAATAAAACTAAACCATAGTAGGCCGTACATGCCCCTAGTGTAAATGGATTGATGATAATAGTAAGTAATAAAGAATGGACTACTTGGTGACAAAGCTCTTGTGTAGCTTTTTATGTCTAAACAAATACTAAATCAAAAGCATATACATTCGCTCTCGGAGTTGACGGGTTAAATGATGTGCGTTAAATACCCAATGAATAGAATCAACGATGACCGTATCTCGACTAAATTATATGCAAATAGGATAATAGGCAACCGAAGGGTGAGCGAAAGAGCTAATTGAACCAAATTGACTGGTTCCTCCTGTTGTCTTTAATCTGTTTGTCCCTCCGCTGACCACCGCGAAGGGCGTCTTTCGGGCGAGGAGTGGGTTGAGAGGGGGTGGGGGGGTTGGGGGAGTGATAGAGTGGGGGGGGGGTATAACCATTGCTCGAGGTTAGAGGGGTAGGAGAGGGTATGAGTGGGAGGCCTGGTAAAGAGGGATTGAGGGGGGGGGGGGGATACTATAACTAATATTCGAGGTTAGAGGGAGAGAGGGAGGAGGTCAGGGGAAGTTGGAGGGAGAGGGTGGGAGAGGGAGGGAGGGAGGGAGGAGGTCAGGAAAAGTGGGTAGGGGGGAAGGAGGGTGGGAGGTGGGGTATTGTTATTACCATTGCTGAGGGCGGCTGGGATTACGGTTGCCCTTCCTGCACAGGGATTTTCGGGCTGTCATTATGCGTAATGGGATGGGAATGTAGGGTAGTTTTAGTGGTGGGGGGGGGGGGCGTAGGAGTAGGTGATCTTTGCTGGCTGATGTGGATGCGGATGCAGCATAAAGATGGTAGGGATGTGTAAGTTGAGAGGATGGGGCGTGAGAGGAATACGGAAATAGATCTTTCTGATTCTCACTCTCGCTGTTTCTCATTCGCTTTCTCGTTCTCTTTATTATTTTCTCTCGTTCTTTTTCTTTTTCTCGTCTTCTCACTCTTTCTCTCTCTCTCTCTCTCTCTCTCTCTCTCTCTCTCTCTCTCTCTCTCTCTCTCTCTCTCCCTCCCTCCCTCTCTCTCCCTCTGGCTCTCCCTCTCCCACTCCCAATCCCACTCCCACTCCCCCTCTCCCCCTTCCATCTCTCTCATTATCTCTCTCTCTCTCCCTCTCTCACTCTCTCCCTCCCTCCCTATCCCCCCCATGTCTTTGTGTGAGTGATGAGGGTAATTAAACTCCCCCCTCCTGACTTGTAAATTGGCAGGTGCTCGCGAGGGTGGGCCAACCTACCTACTACCGTCACCCTTGCCGTTCTGCCTTACACCCATAGGGAGTGGCGGGGTGGGCGGGTGGGCGGGTGCTGGGGGAGGGGAGAGGCCGATAGGTGTAAAAGAGGTGATGGAGGTCGAGAAGGCTGTGAAGGAGGAGTGGTCAATAGGGAGGGAGTGATGGAAGGAGAGAGGGAGAGAGGGAAGAAGAGAGAGAGAGAGAGAGAGAGAGAGAGAGAGAGAGAGAGAGAGAGAGAGAGAGAGAGAGAGAGAGAGAGAGAGAGAGAGGAGTGATGTGTGTGTGTGTGTGTGTGTATGGGAGAGGAAAAGGATGGAGAGTTTTTGCGGGAGGAGAGGTAGATTCATGCAAATTATGAGAGATGGAGTTTTTGTTTGAGTGACTGGATGCATTTTGTGCTCTTTGTAACCCAAAGAAATGAAAAGCAAATAAAATATTGACAGATGGAAATAAATGGAAAGGTAGATATATTGATGAAATAGTTAGAAAGATAGGTAGATAGAAATAGGTAGAAAGATAGATAGATAAAGATAGATAGAAAGGTAGACATAAAAATAGAAAGATAGATATAGAGAATAAAGGTAAATACAGATAATCAGATAGTGGAAGATATACAGAGGGACAACTGGAAGGATAGATGAGTACGAAAAACAAAAATGAAAGGAAATGAGAAAAATGGCAAGGAAGAAATCTGATACCATGCTAATAGCATTGTGCATGTACAGTAAGATGCAGAGAAGAGGCAGACTGTCAGAGAGAGAGAGAGAGAGAGAGAGAGAGAGAGAGAGAGAGAGAGAGAGAGAGAGAGAGAATGAGAGGAAAAGAGAAAAAGAGAGAGAGACGCTACGTAAGTACCTGACGGGGCCAAAGGCTCTCGATCAGAGACTGGACATAAAAAGCTTTAAAGGGACTTTGATGTAATATTGGTAATGTTAAGGCAGGGAGATGACTATGCCCTGTAATGGCTGTGTGATTAGCCTCCTTTAACCCCTTTTCCTTTGTGAGTTTTTCCCCTCGAAAGTGGGTTAGGGGGAGGATGACGCACCAGGGTTTGCACTGCCACTGGCTCGGAGATTCGTCTTGAATTATTGTTTACTTATTAAATTATTTATTCATTTAATCACTTTACATTTGCGTTGGTTTGTCTGTGTACGTATTTATTTCTACACGCATTCACGCACACGCGGCCGCACACACACGGTAGATTTTAATTTATCTTATATATATATAATTCAATGAAAAGAAAAAAAGATTACCAAATTTATGGAAGCTGTCACGGGAGAAAATGTCCTATGTAAAAAAAAAAAGATATATATATATATACTTTTTTATTCTGTTAAGGACTGTGGTCGAAGAACTTTTTGCTCGTCTCTCCACAGAGGAAACTGGATACTGATGTCCGGTATTATGTTTATTTCTGTAGTTTCTCTTCGTTTTCGTTCCTGTACAACTTCTTTATTTCAGTCCATTTACGGTTCGTTTAGATCCTTTGTTTTGTTTTTCTTTATGTATGTGTATGGTTAGTTTTATATTTATATTTGTTATATCTTATTTTTTTGTTATATCTTTACATTTTATATATTTGTATGTTTAGTGTATTTATGTTTATTTGTTATATTCATGCAGTGAACGAACAGACACTTAAGAGACACTTATTTTTGGTCAATGACGGCGAATTCTCTTAATGAGGGTGACAGCCGTGTAAGTGTCGTGTTGAATACTGATTCGTGAATATTTTCATGAATCTGCATAATCTCTGGTAATGTGATAAGGCTTGGCGGTAAGTGGCTTAGGTGGTGGCGTTGCTTGTCTCTCGATGTTGTTGTTGTTTTGTGGTCGTAGTTGGATTAGGGTTCTGGCGGATAGGTTGATGATGCTATTTCATTTTTATCTTTTAATCTTTTTGAAGTATTATTTTAAACATCTTTGTCTTGTCTTTTTTTCAAGAGCATAGGTCTGTATCTTTTTTTTTTCTTTCTTGCTCTCTCTCTCTCTCTCTCTCTCTCTCTCTCTCTCTCTCTCTCTCTCTCTCTCTCTCTCTCTCTCTCTCTCTCTCTCTCTCTCTCTCTCTCTCTCTCTCTCTCTCTCTCTCTCTCTCTCTCTCTCTCTCTCTCTCTCTCTCTCTCTCTCTCTCTCTCTCTCTCTCTCTCTCTCTCTCTCTCTCTCTCTCTCTCTCTCTCTCTCTCTCTCTCTCTCTCTCTCTCTCTCTCTCTATCAAGGCGACGATAACAAACCTCTTGGAGGGAAGTTTCATTCAGAGATGATGCGGGGATGGTAATCGCGATGGCAATGAATTATCCAGTAATAGTTACCCGAGGAGGAGATGGGTTACCCGCGCTGAGGGAAGGGCGAGAGCGAGGGCTTGTATCAGGGATGAAGGATTTTGGGTTCCTTTTTTTAATTTAATCTTTGCCCTTTTTTGTTTGTCTTTTGGGTGTGTGTTTGTGTCTTGCCTCATCGTGACATTCCGTGATTTTTGTAGTTAGTCTCGTGTATTTTATTTTTCTTTATTTCACTATTTCTTCTTTTCATTTTTTTTTCTTCCTCTTGTTCTTGTTCTTCAATTTCCGCAGCTTCTTATTCTTCTTTTCTTCTTTATGTTTTTTTCCTTCGTTTTTATTTCTTTCGTTTTTTTCTTCTTCTTTATCTTGTTGTTATAAGCTATATATATATCTGTATATACATGTGTGTGTGTGTGTGTGTGTGTATTTTTTTGAGGGGGGGATTTTGTTCCTGCCATTAAGAATTACTTTCTTGATATGGGAATTAGTGAGGGAGACAAATGGTAGATATAAATGGTATGAGTCTCGCTATGTCTTATCTATCTACCCTCCCCCCTTCTCTCTTCTTCTCTCTCTCTCTCTCTCTCTCTCTCTCTCTCTCTCTCTCTCTCTCTCTCTCTCTCTCTCTCTCTCTCTCTCTCTCTCTCCATTCCCCAATTTCCCGCAACAGACGCCGCCGAAATAGACAGCCACCGCCGGAGCGCCGCTCGCCTCGAAACCCAATTGGCAGCGGACGATTTCCCGAAGGAGGCGAGGCTTCCGCCAGCGGCACTCGGGCACTCGTTCGCTGATGGTTTACGGTTGCGCTTAGGCTGCACAGCCCCGTTAACGAGCGCTCTTGGGGTGGCAGGCATGGGTGGGGGAGGGGGGGGAGGAGGAGGAGGAGAGAATGGGGGTTAGAGGAAGTGGTATAGGGGTAGGGGTAGGGGCAGGGTAAGGAGAAAGGGGTAAGAGAAATGGTTTGTATGGGTAGGAGTAGGGTAACAGGGTAGTGGCATGTGCGCAGGGAGGTCCAGGGGAAGGAGTAGGGGTGAATGGAGTAGGGGGAGTGGGGGTGAGGCGAGAGAAATATTATACGAGCGGCAGGTGCTACGGATCTCGCAGGCTGTTAGCAGCCTGTTATTAATACTAGGACTGCGGTAAAGGATTAGGATGATTACACACAAAAAATATACATATGTATATTATGTATATACATATATATATATATATATATATATATATACATATATATATATATATATATATATATACATATATATATTTATATTTGTATGTATATATATGTATATATGTATGTATATATATTTTTTTAATTTTTTTATGTGTGTATGTGTTTTTGTGTGTGTCTGTATGTCTGTTTGTTAGACAGACAAAGAGAGGAAGGCAGAGCGACGCATGATGCGAGGAGTGCAAGAGGAAGCGAGGCGTCCGGTGTGACTGTACTTTCCACCTTCGCGACACTTGCTCTTCTTGGTCTTGGTGGCGAAAGGGGGAGGGGGGAGGGGGAGGAACGGAAAGATACTGGTTTTAGATGTTCATTGAAATTCTAGATGAAGATATACGGCAAACGTACATGCTGACCTACTTGCTTACTTACAAACAAACACCTACTGAATGTGGTACATACATACGCATACTGAATTACATACATATTTGCACATATACACAATTACATACATGTGTACGTAAAGGCTTACACTGACTTGGCTTTCATCCATAAAGTACATACATGCATAAATACATATATCCTAATACACGACGTACCTGTACCTTCGCTCGCTTACCTTTTGGAAGGAATTGATTTTTTTTTCTTTTCTTTTTTTATATAATATTTGCCATTTGACGTTAGAATGCTTTCCATGTCTTCATTGACCTTTGCCTGTAAAGCTTTGTCGCTTGAAATGACATTATACTTCCCTGCTTCACCTTTTGCCTTTTGTCACTTTATATTTTTTTTACGTAACTTTAAAAATGTCATGCACTAGTGTAAGGCACGATCCGCATTGCCCTTTGAAAAGAGGGAGCTGTTGTTTTGATCAAAAATAGACTTGCACAGGTAATCCTCCATTGCTTGTGCAACACGGCTTTTGTTGTATTGAAATCGATGAGAATAAAAGTGGTAGGTTTTAACAGATTCTTTAGTTAACTCTTTATCATGCAACAATTGCATTTTTATCTGAAATTTACATGGATTCAAATGACGCAAAGTCTCGTTGTCATTGTCGCTTTTTGGTTGTTTCTCTCCCTCCCTCCCCTTCCTCTCCCATTCCCTCGTCCTCCCTCCCCTCCCTCTCCCATTCCTTCGTCCTCCCTCCTGCCTCCTCCTCCACCTTCTTCTCTTCCTCCTCTTCCTTCTCTTCCTTCTCTTCCTCCTCCCCTCCTCCTCCTCCTCCTCCTCCTCCTGCTCCTCCTCATCCTCCTGCTCCTTCTATTCCTCCACCACTCCATCATTCTCCCCCTCTAGCTCCCCCCTCCCCTTCCCCCTAGTCACGCGCCATGGCTCTCTCTCTCTCTCTGTTGGTGGTCGCGCCCGTTCCATTATCTTGCCTCGGGTACTCTGGCACTACCGGCCAGACAGGCACTCGGGGGGCCTCTCGTGAGTGTCACATGCCTGGCCGCCTCGAATGGGGTGTGGGTGGGTGGGTGGGTGGCGGGGGTTGGGGGTTAGGGAGAGAGGGGAAAGGCTTGGGAGTGAGGGGAGCGGAGAGAGTGTGGGTGGGGAGAAGGGGGGAGGGGGTTAGGGGTGACTCTTTGACTCGGGGAAGAGTGGAAGGGGGGAGGGGGAGGGCGAGGGCAACGCGGCCTTTGTGACGTGACATACACCCTGGGGGGTCGCCACGGGTACCACGTGTTGGGGGGGGGGGGGTTGAAGAGTAAAAGGGGGTGGTGGAAAAAAGGGGGGTAGGAGTAGGGGGGAGATCACAAAGAGCTTCGTGTGTAGGGCAAGGGTCATTGGCGGCGGGAGAAAGGGGATTTTTTGTGGGTGTGGATGGGTGTTGATTGGTTTTAAAGGGGAGGGGTGAGAGAGAGAGAGAGAGAGAGAGAGAGAGAGAGAGAGAGAGAGAGAGAGAGAGAGAGAGAGAGAGAGAGATATGGTAGCTCCTGCATTTTATGTTTTATTGTTTGATATGCTTCATTATGATTACAATTACACTTACTCTGGATAAGAATCTTGCTCAAAGGAATATATGAAGAAAAAAAATATGATAGATATCATAAGCCTAAGAGCGTTGCAGAGAGTAATAAGGAATTGGCAGATAAAATAGATATAACGATGATCCTGATAAAGATGTTATGGGCGCATATGTAGATAAAAGAATATACCAACTAGCGAAAATGAGAAGAAATGAGAGAAGAGGGAGCACGGAGCATTGGGAAAAGTTTGCAGTAAAGGTATAATAATGAGAATCAATGACTTTACAAAACAAGCGGTGCAATTGATGCGTTTCAATATTATTGCATAAGAATTGCATGCAATTTTGACGGGTTGATGAAATCGAAACGCGTCATGTGCATGTCTCGTTTTGTGCAGTTAGTCATTCTAGCTTGTACCTATTTCCACATTTGTCACATCGCATTTCAGTGAATAATCGTTGATAACAATATATATAAAGAAATCAACGGAGGCAGACACAGACAAACAGACAGACAGAGACAAAGATTATTTTGAAATATTGAATATGTTAGGAAGACGTGGTTATTGAAGGAACTCTTGGCTACAAAAGATTAAGCAAATGGGACTGTTGATTGTATTAAAGTGATTGTCAGATTACCGCGGAGTTAAATTGCTGATTATATGTAATTTACGGGTACATAGCAGGTTAATGGGATGATTGTGTGTATGGTAGATTAAAACATAAAAAAGATTATAAGGTATTGGTGAAGAAAATGGTAGAAAAAACAGATAGAAGAAAGAAATGTAGAAGGGGAAAGTAGACGAAAAGAGCAGGGGAAACGACATAATAACGGATATTAATGCATATTAATGTCGTCTAGATGGGCGGCGTGTAGACCCAAAGACCGACTAGGGTCACGCCCAACCCCCACGAGTGTGTGAGGATGTGTGAACATCAAAACAATAATCTACCTTCAAGATGGCGACAATTCTTCCGCGACCTCCCAAGACAAACTGACCCGTGGTTACCCAGTAATGCATTTCTTTTAGTTCGTCCGTGACCACACTCTCTCTAGTCTGTCTACGCGGCAGGCCTCGTGCCGCGTGACCTCTGCCAGACTCTCGGTTTGACCCTTCGGAGTCCCTCGCGTGACCCACATCGCTCCCAGCAAGACCTCTGCCTTCATCTCTGGACTAGTGTTTCCAACCAACAGACACACTCGGCCGACCGCTAGATTCTCTGCTCCAGCGGGAGTGGTCATGACGGAGGGGCTGCATGGGATGGGGAAAGGGTGTGAGACGCTTCCTTTGTTCCGTGACGAGTCGTGCGCGGAAGGCCTATGTGAGGGGCGGCACGTGGGCGTGATAGAGCCTTTAATGGGTGTGGGCGTGATGGATTTTTGTTGGTCGTGATGGAGCCTTTGGTGCGCGTAGGCGTGTTAAAACGTTGTTCTGTAACGAGTCGTGCAAGGAAGGCCTGTGTGACGGGCGGCGCGTGGACGTGATGGAGTTTTAGGTGGGCGTGTGGAGCCTGCGATGGGCGTGATCGGATGGGAAAGCAGCGAGGCGTGGAGCTCCGATTAGGCGGAGCGAGAGAGAGAGAGAGTGACCGGTGCATGATGAGAGTGTGCGAGGCTCTGGGGAACCTCGTTCATTAGGGTGATGATTAATAGAGGTTAGGGTGTACATACGCTCATGCAATTATGGTAATTGTTTGACTATTATATACCTAGTGCGCTGATTAAATAACAAATTACACCGTGCGCTGCATGTTTTACATTACATTAAGTATTTAATTCATTATCGCCAACATATGTACGATAGTTATGATGGTTGTGATAGTAATTTTTTTTTATGATGATAATGATATTGATGATGATTATTATGATTATATTATAATTATTTTATAAGATATAATTTTGTATAGTAGTATATTATATGTTATATAGTATATAATTATACATTAATATGCATGATATGCAGTGATAATGATCATAATATGACAGTGATAACAATGATGACGATGATGATAAAGATAATGATTAGCGCCCTTTCCCAAATTCTGTTGTCGGTAAGATTTGAATACCACCGACTTCACGTCACGATGCGCATGCGCCGTGAACGAGGGTGCGTACATCGGGTCAGAGGTCACTTGGCTGAAGATTAACCATTGTAATTTATGGAATAAAATTTTAAAATTTGTGTGTATTTGTACATGTGTGTGTGCGTGCGTACATGCAGACCCCGCGCTTGACGAATGGTAGACTTGCGTGAGTGCTTGACCAGGCTCGCGGGAAAGGCGGCACGCAGACTCCCTTGACTGATTCTTGCACTGAATTGCGGCGCGGTGTGTTGGGATAAGTAGGTGGGTGGAGAACCCTTTGCGATCTGTCTTTTCCCCTTTTAACTGTTTGTTTTCTGTTAGATTGTTGTAGGTGTTTCCATGTTGCTCTCTCTCTCTCTCTCTCTCTCTCTCTCTCTCTCTCTCTCCCTCCCCCCTCTCACTCTCCCCCCCTCTTTCTCACTCTCTCCCCCCCCCCGCCCCCCCCCCTCTCTCTCTCTCTCTCTCTCTCTCTCTCTCTCTCTCTCTCTCTCTCTCTCTCCCTCTCTCCCTCTCTCCCTCTCTCCCTCTCTCCCTCTCTCCCTCTCCCTTTTCTTCCTTCCCTACTTACTTTTCTTCCTCTCCCACACAGTTTTTTTCATTCAACATAAATATCTCGCTCTTTTTTAATTCTGCGGGAAACGACACCTGAGTTGGTCATGCGACAAAGAAAGACGAATGAAAACGTGGAAAAAATATATAAACAAAATGTTGAAAAAAACGAAGCGCCGTGCAATGCACGGCGCTTAATTGCCGTCTCGAGAGCGGGCTGGGATGCAAAATAGGATGAACGTGGAAGGGCAGTGAGGATGTGATGAGGAGACCAAGTAGCAGCTGATTGTGAGGGTGAGTGCGTTATGAGGGAGAGGGAGGGGTAAGGTGAGCGAGTGGTGGTGAGGGAGGGGACTAGAGTGAGTGGGAAAGGAAGGAGGG
>BOPN01000666.1:315000-317500 GCA_017312705.2 Penaeus japonicus | reverse complement strand
AGAAACAGTGAGGGAAGTAAAGTATCCTCTTCTGCCGAGCTTATTCAGTGTCTCTGACGTGTGAACCTGAATAAAGACCGAAACAAATGACATGCGACCCAAGTGCGTACGCATTGTCAGCGACCGCCGCCTTCATGCGTGTGGACATGGTGGTGGCTGTGTGGGTGTGGGCGTGGTTGTGGCTCGTGTGGGTGGAGGTGGAGTCGCCCGCCCACACTTGTCTGTCATCGCCACAGCTCTGCGAAGGTTTATTTAGATTTTAAGGCTGACGGCTACATCAGCTGATTTCGCTTGTGCGTGTCGGTGTAGGTGACTGTGTTTAATTCTTATGTCTGCTATTTCCTGTTTATTTCTCGAACAGAGTAGAAATTATGACTTATAGATATGTATATAACATTTATACGTATATATCTAAATATCATTTAAGTTCTAGTAAAGAGTCTAATGAGTGACTATATCGGGAATGTTTATCAAAGTGTTTTTTTTTAATGTGTTTACGATTTAAATGGATGAGGCGGGGATAGAGGCGATGCTAAAAGGGCATGTCAGCAAAGCCAAGAAGAGGTGCCGGTGGGAAGCTTTTTTTAAGGTTGTGTTAAAATGGTCAAGATTGACAGAAATGATTAGTCACACACACACACACACACACACACACACACACACACACACACACACACACACACACACACACACACACACACACACATATACACACATACAAATAGATTTCTCTCTCTCTCTCTCTCTCTCTCTCTCTCTCTCTCTCTCTCTCTCTCTCTCTCTCTCTCTCTCTCTCTCTCTCTCTCTCTCTCTCTCTCTCTCTCTCTCTCTCTCTCTCTCTCTCTCTCTCTCCCCCCCGTGCCTCCTCTCCCTCCCCCTCCCTCCCCTCCCTCCCTCCCTCTTCTTCATGCTTCCATCTCCTGTCTCCCCACCTCCTCTCCACCCCACTCACACCCCACTCTCTCTCTCTCTCTCTCTCTCTCTCTCTCTCTCTCTCTCTCTCTCTCCCCTCCCCCTCCAAACACCCCTTCCTCCCGCATCACCAAAATAGCCTCAAATCCCACCTTACATTTATAACTTCGCGTCGAGGGTGTGATGAGACAGCAAGGTTGCTTATCCATTATTAGGAGGAGACTCGACACAGGGCGCTTGCCATTGTCACGGGCGCATGACAGTGCTAAACGACACGCTTTGTTAAGGGGAAGCTGCTGGGTCTTTTTCTTGTTTCGTGGAGGCTGTTTTGGGTGTAATCCGAGTGTGATCTCAAGGTCAAGATTTCGTTTTTGTTTTGCGTTATTTTCTCGTGGTTGTTGTTGTTGTTATTGTTGTTAGGATTAGTGTTGTTCGAGTTTTTTGTTTGTTTGTTTGTTTTATGATGATTTTGTGTAATTATTTTTCTTATTGTTTCTTGCTGTATCTTTGTGTGTCTTCGTTATTCATGTTTTTGTTTATCGTCATTCTCTACGTCTTTATCTACTGATTTCTAGCTTACTTTCACGTTCGCCCATCCATATCTGGACTGCACTATTTTCAATGGCCAGCTGAAAGTCTACATACAAGCTATTGTATCGAATATATCGTCCTTGTACGTTGGATAATACACCCATAATGTATCAGACATCCGGGGATTCGTATGCAAATACCGAAGCCTCTATTAGGAAATGTATCAAAGGTTATCAGGACTGGGGGAGTCTTATCAGTGGTGGATGTGGCCCTGTAGAGATAGAAGTATGTTAATCGAGGATATATTGTTAATATGTTTTTATATAAGGTGCAACGGTTTGTGTGTGGGTGAATGTGTATGAATGTGGGGGGTAGGGGCATCTGCTTTCGTCTTTATTTTTTTTGTCTCTTTGCTTGCCACCTGTACGTATTTCAAGTATTTTATGTATTAGAAAAAAGGATGATGAAACCTATTGTGTGTGTGTGTGTGTGTGTGTGTGTGTGTGTGTGTGTGTGTGAATAATAGGAAAATTATATATATATATATATATATATATATATATATATATATATATATATATATATATATATATATATATATATATATATATATATATATACATGCATACATACACACACACATACGCATAGGCATATACAAATACACATATATATATATATATATAGAAAATCGTTAATTAATTATTATATTTTTGCTGGATAGTTAAACGCCACCAAATATGGATAGACCGACACCTCTCTCGCCAGGGCCCCTCTCCAGCCGAGAGACAACCGCGTCGAGAGATCCTTACGCATGCCGGTGCCGTAGGGACAGGCGGCGAGTTGACGGAGGGTTGACAGGTGATCAGGACGTCGGTGCGTCTGTTGCGTCACACATGGACACGTCCGGGGAGAGGTCACAGCGCAGAGGTGATGGTGTGGTCACGTGAGGGCGCTGAGTGGGACGGCTGTTTGGCGGTCGGGATGTATTGTGTGGTTGTTGGTGTGGCTGGAGAGCGATGTGGTTTACGGGTTTGTGTCTAAGGAGAAAGAGAAA
>BOPN01000666.1:307500-312500 GCA_017312705.2 Penaeus japonicus | reverse complement strand
CCGAGAGGGAGGGAGTAGGGGGGTATATTAATTTTCAGATGACGTTGATGTTTATGTTCATAACCTGAGATCTCTGTTACGTGATGGGACTAAAGGAAGAAAGACGCGAAAGAAAAAACGGCATTAGCTAAGTGAATAATAGGAAAATGATAGAATTACATGCTGTTGCACCCGGTCGTTATTGCAGTTGCAGCGATGATGGTGAGAGATCGAGTAGAGTGAATTACTTTCATAGGAAGCGGCGCAGATGAAGATTGCTTTGCCAGTTGAATAGTTGCAATGGTTAATGTCACGAAGCTAAATGTTGCAGGCTCTGCCGTTTGCGATCGTCATTGTCATGCAGAGTGACCTGGCGCAATAGAATGCTAATTGCTTTTCCAGCTTGTTGTTGATATGTGGACATTATGTCGATAGAATTGAAATTGGCTGATGACGAAAGACGGGTTAGGAATGCGCTGTTTTTTCGTTTCTGTTTTCTTTCATTTATATATTTACTTATTCATTCGTTCGTTTTTGCCTGATTCATGGCGCCACGCTTTATATTCGTTGCATGATTGATCATTTTTCGTTTGCATGTTTATTCAACGACTGAGTGATGGCACTGGTAAGCATGCTGTGTTTCTCCAAACTGCCGGAGAAAGCCTGAGCTGTCTAGACAGGGCACTCAGGAGCCCCTTCTCTCTTCCTCTCCTCTCCTCTTTCTTCTTCTCTTCTTGTTTTAACTTTTCTTTAATTATTTTCCCCTCGCCTGTTTCCTCTTCTAGACAGTTTTTCCTTGCCGTATAATTTCTCTACTCTCCTTTCCCCTCCCATCCCTCCCCTCCCCTCCCCTCCTTCCTCGATTCCCTCCTCTCTCCTCCCATCTCTTCCTTCCTCCCTTTTTATCCTGTCTTCTCCCCTCCCCTTCTTTCCATGTTCCCTCCCTTCACCCCCCCCCCAACATACTACCCATCTGCCGCCACCCCTCAGCCCACACATGGTCTCCCCACCCCCGAAATCCCTCCCGCGCAAGAGGAAGGCTTGAGATAAGAGGACGCCTTGTGGGCAGCGAGACACGATACCGCCTCTGCCCACGGAAATGCCAACACCACGTCGATACACCTAAAGGGGTGGTGGAAGGTGGGAAGTGGCCGGTGAGAAAGCTGGTAGACCGAGCTGACGCCTATCTCTCTCTCTCTCTCTCTCTCTCTCTCTCTCTCTCTCTCTCTCTCTCTCTCTCTCTCTCTCTTTCTCTTTCTCTCTATGTGTGTGTGTCTGTCTCACACACGAACGCACGCACACACACACACACACACGCGCACACACACACACACACACACACACACACACACACACACACACACACACACACACACACACACACACACACACACACACACACACACACACACACACACACACACACACACACACACACACACACACACACACACACACACACACACACACACATGCACACTCTCACTCACTCACGGGTGGGCGCATTGCTTAAGCGGCTCGGGCAGGTAGGCGGCGTGAGTGACGTTAGCTGTAGGCGGCGTGGGCGGGCCAGGCACTAAATCAGAGCCGCTAAACGGGGAGATGGGCGCAGGAAGCCGTCAGTGTCAGCCGCCTGTGAGTTACAAGGCGGCTTTTATGTTAATGTCATTAGGAAGGGGCTTAGGGTAGAAATCTGTGCTGTAGGGTGGTTGCTGCGTATTGCTGTGCTGCTCTTGGTTGTATCGCATTCTTATTTTTAATGATTATTATTATTATTACTATTGTTATTGCTAATATTATCGTTGTTGTTATTATTATTACCATTATCATTATCAGTAACAGTATCAGTATTATTACTATTATTTTTATTGTTATTATTATCATTATTGTTTTTGATGTTGCTATGTTATAGTAATGGTTATATTATTATTAATGATGATATGATGATAATTACTGGTATTATTATAATTATCAATATTATCATTATCATCATAATAATTATTGTTTGCTACTGTTATTATTGCCATTAATGATTGCTATCGATGTTGACGTTCAAACCGAAGCGTCAGCCAGATACCGGAAACGTAAACAAAAAAAGAAACAAAAAAACTCTACGGCCGATGTCCCAGGGGCGCGCGCGGCCGAGATGAGATGCTGCTCATCTCCCGGCGGCGTCTGTGGCTTACCCGCTCACTTTCTCCGCCCTGATGCACCCGAACCGCACCAGCTGCCGGGAGTAGAAAGTTGCACCACCTTAGCGTCACGTGCGGCCGGGCCGGTCATGCAGGAAGGCAGGCTGGCTGGCAGGGCCGAGCACATGTGAGAGAATGGGCGTGCATGTTAAGCGCCCACGGAAGGTTCTTTGCTTGGATGTTGAGATGTTAGGGTTCCGATGTTGTATTTATTAGTGTTGCTTGATATTATTATTATTATTATTATCATTACGATAAATGTTCATGAATTGTTCTATAAACAGTGGAATTTGGTTAATATTTTTTTATATGAACATAATTTTGATGAATGTCTTCTGGAGGAATGTCTTAAAGGAATTGATGGCTGTCTGGAATTTATTTACTCGCTTAAAAAAAGAAAAAGAAAAAAAGATATCGCCTTTAGAATGGATTGTTTCTGGTCATGCATAGTTCACCAGTCGTGCATATTCGATCTGTGCAACACGTACATTTGAGATATCAGCGCGCGATACAACAGCTGTCAGGTTTCTTTTCACACTTGTGGTTAGCGCGCACCATTATGCTTGACAGTCCCACTACCTTTATACGGGTAAGTCATACCACGCCTACTAGATAGATCTCTTGCTACCAACTGACCGCATTTGCCATACCATCAACCGCACTTGTGGTTGTGACTCATGGCTCTCATATTCTTGTTTACATGCGTTGCTCTGTTTATATACAACATGCTTGGGGATCAACGTTGTCGAGCCTTTAGCTGTAGATAGGCGAGAGAATGGCCAGACATTAGGATTTGTCATTAAATGTAGATATTATAACCAACTTTGTTCGGATATTTGGTAAGTGGTTTTGAGAGAGAGAGAGGGAGAGAGAGAGAGAGAGAGAGAGAGAGAGAGAGAGAGAGAGAGAGAGAGAGAGAGAGAGAGAGAGAGAGAGGGTGAGGGTGAGGGTGAGGGTGAGGGTGAGGGTGAGGGTGAGGGTGAGGGTGAGGGTGAGGGTGAGGGTGAGGGAGAGGGAGAGGGAGAGGGAGAGGGAGAGGGAGAGGGTGAGGGAGTGGGAGTGAGAGTGAGAATAAGAAACAGATTGAAAGAAAGATAGAAAATAAAAGGATGACACAGATTAGGTCTTTGATGATGATGGCTTTCACAGTAACATGATTCATGCCTCATAAACGGAGGCATGTAACACGAGTGAAAACGGTCTGAGCAAAAAACAAATGGCTTACTCGTGAAGACAGTGTGAAGACATTTACATAATTATATGTGATTTTGAAATGTTCGCTTCTGTGTCCGTGTAATGTATTTTTTTAAGATTTATTTTCATTACTTAAAAAAACAAACGTTGGTAGAGAGAGAAGAACTAACCTCGATAGGGAAATTTATATGCATGGTACGCTCAGAAGCTGCAACGTTTGGAAAATAAATATTTACGTGATTATCTCCTCAATTAAGGGAATACTTTGAGATTATGTGGAATTTCGTCTAGCCGTTTTATGATTTTTAGATCACAGAGAATTTATTTATCTCGATGCAAGCACGCGCACGCATGCGCACACACACACACACACACACACACACACACACACACACACACACACACACACACACACACACACACACACACACACACACACACACACACACAGACCACCTGCCTCGCCTTGGTGCCGTGCTTCATCTCTTGGGTTTCGCAGAGTCCGTCCACGGCAACAGTGCTTGGGTACGCGTTCGGGAGTGCCAGTGATACTCGATGGGTGCCGCTTAATCCTCTCCTTCTCGTTCTCCCTCCCTCCCTCTCCCTTCTCCTCCCCTTCTCCCTCTTTCTCCCCCTCCCCCTCCTTCTCCCTTCTCCTCCCCCTCCCCTTCCCCCTCCTCCGCCCCTACTCCCCCCCTCCCCTCGATTTCACTCTCGGATTGCTGTGTTTATCGTCGCGTTGACACGGTTTGTTTGCGTTGAGTTCGGGAAGGGCTTCTGGAAGATGGTTTCGCATTGCGTTGCTGAGCGGGGAGGGTGCTTATTGATGGTGCTTTTTGACTGGTGAGCTTTCATTGGTTGAAGGTGTTTTTATTAACGTTTTAAATTGGGTTGTGGATGTTACTGTTATTATTATTTTGTTGATATTGTTATTATTATTTTTTGCAACATCATTATTATTAGTAGTATTACTGTTATTGCTATTATTATTATTATTATCATCATCATTATCATTATCATTAAAGTGTATCTCTATTTCTGACCACCCAACGAACGAGCGCGCGTCGGGAACTACCGTCATGCATTGTTTCATATACAGATTTTTGCACGACGATGCGCGAGCCCGTCTCCGAAATTAATGAAAACCTATGAATGATTTTTTTTTCGGGTTTGCCTTTTTATTTACACCCCCTGCCCCCCACTCCCCACCCTCACCCCCCCTCACCCCCCCTACCCCAACACACACACCGCCCCCCCCCTCACATATTTTATTTCAGTCCCGGAAAATTGCGATGGCAAACTCATTACCGTTATAGGATACATGTCAACGGAAAATGTGGAATTGAGGAATGGAATGCAATTTGCTTCTGATTAAGATGAAAATGACGTTATTGTCTCTCTGTTGTTTCTTTTTGCTTATGGTAATGGCGATGGTGACGACTATCATTAGCATTGTATTGTTATTGTCATTATCATGATGAGAGGGAGAAGGAGGGAGAGAGAAAGAGGGAGAGGGAGAGGAAGAGGAAGAGGGAGAGGGAGAGGGAGAGGGAGAGGAAGAGGAAGAGGAAGAGGAAGAGGAAGAGGAAGAGGAAGAGGAAGAGGGAGAGTGAGAGTGAGAGTGAGAGTGAGAGT